>CM064914.1:45432833-45740333 GCA_032727855.1 Quercus ilex subsp. ballota | reverse complement strand
GTGTATGTAGGGTGGAGATCCCTTCTCTGGCAAAGAAAGCTCAGAACAAATTGCCAACCAGTTCTATTCAAAATTGATATTATTATGATATATCAATGATTTCAAATTGATATTATTCTAAAAAGGAAAAAAAATGTTATCATACCCATTTTTGATTAACGATTTCAATCAAATGGAATGCATAAAGGAAATCAAAACAAAGTACAAATCTACCACCACGAAAGAGTAAAGAGGAAATCAGGAAGCAGATTCAAGTAGATCTGGTAATTAATCACCTTCATCCTGCACTTATCCATGTGCTCTTTTAGCTAGGAGTCTACCAGATAGATGTCATGGCAATGAGGGCATGAGCCACGTCCTTTACCTCTTAGGTCTCTCTTCTTTCCTTTTAGATCGAACACCATGGGTTTTTTGCTATTCTTCCCCATCTGAGACCACGGAGAAGAATAAAAAGCAGCTTGAATCACCTTTCAATGAAGAGACTAAACTAGAAGCTGAGCTTGAATCACGTTCATCCTGCACTTATCCATGTGCTCTTTTAACTCGGAGTCTCCTTGATAGATGTCATGGCAATGAGGGCATGGGCCACGTCTTTTACCTCTCAGGTCTCTCTTCTTTCCTTTCAGATCGAACACCTTGGGTTTTTTGTTATTCTTTCCCATCTGAGACGGGGAAGAAAAACAAACAGCAGCTTGAATCACTTTTCAATGAAGAGACTAAACTGGAAGCTGAGATTGAAGCTGAGCTTGAATCACCTTCATCCTGCACTTATCCATGTGCTCTTTTAGCTCGGAGTCTTCTTGATAGATGTCATGGCAATGAGGGCACAGGCCACGTCCTTTACCTCTCAGGTTTCTTTTCTTTCCTTTCAGATCAAACACCCTGGGTTTTTTGCTCTTCTTCCCTATCTGAGACCGCGGAGAAAAACAAGAAGCAGCTTGAATCACCTTTCAATGAAGAGACTAAACTGGAAGCTAAGATTGAAGTTGAGCTTGAATCACCTTCATCCTGCACTTATCCATGTGCTCTTTTAGCTTGGAGTCTCCTTGATAGATGTCATGGCAATGAGGGCACGGGCCACGTCCTTTACCTCTCAGGTTTCTCTTCTTTCCTTTCAGATCAAACACCCTGGGTTTTTTGCTCTTCTTCTCCATTTGAGACTGCAGAGAAAAATAAGAAGCAGCTTGAATCACCTTTCAATGAAGAGACTAAACCGTAAGCTGAGATTTCAGTGAAAAGACACGAAAGTAAGGGCTATCGCTATTAGAGTATATTATTATTATTATTATTATGTTAAAATGCAAAACACATAAAAATGGGTTAATTTTATGCACATTTTGTACTACGGTAATCATATAAATTTACATAATTATACACTAATTATTGTGCGTTATTTTTAAGTAAAAATGTTTTAATTTTATATAATTTTTTATTATACACCAATTGATATGTGCTCAAAGTTTTTCCAAAATCTATTTTAGTCTCAAATTTTCTTTCATTTATTTTAGTTCTTTGAATTTCAAGTTTATTCATTTAAGGCATTTGCCAACTTTAGTTTTTTTTTTTTTTTTTTTTTTTTTTTTTTTTTTTTTTGAGACGATAGTATTATTAAACTCGACTCAGCCCGGCCGGTTGAACTGGTGACCTAGCACACTGATCGAGCTGGGTGATCAATTGGTTCGGAAAAATATGTGACCCGGTTAAAACTAGTGCAACCCGATGCGTTTTAAGCAACCCGTGTGACCCGGTTGGGTTTTATTAACACAGTCAGGTTTGTGAATTGTGTAAAATTACATTAATAGATGCACTTTATTAACTATTTTATTATTTAAATGTGTGATAATATGGTAATTTAAACAAAAGAAAACTTAAAAAATTCAAAAAAAGCATTGTTCCTTGCGCCCTGTCCTACAGATTCACACTTTGTACTTTATAATTTGTACATGTACTATCACTTTTCAGTTTTCACAATTCTCAAAACTTGCTGCTACAGGCTACTATTGTGCATAAATTTTTTTTATGCTTTGAATTCTGAACAGATGTACTTGGCCAACAATTAGCATGTAAGTATGACCATATAACTCTATGCCATTGCCTCCATCTTCTTTTGTTTAGGTTTTTTTTTAATATACTTTATTTTTTGATTGCTTTTTAGTTTAGGCATCTTTGGTTTTTTTTTTTTGGGGTGTTGTGTACAGTGTGAGTGTGTGTCATTGTTTCTTCTTCGAGTTTTGATTATTTTGTTGCTTTGAATTTGTTTGTTACTTCAGGTTTTAGCTGACCTTAACTTTACTGACAAATATAAATTAATTTGTTTGTTTCTTCTAAAGCTATTGCTAATCAAGAAGGGCAGGGTTTCAATGTTGTAAAAGATTTTGATTGCGATTTGCAAAGAGCAATTTCTGATTTCTTGTAAGGAAATTTGGTTTTAAGAGGAAAAAGAAGATCCTAAACGTATTTAACCATTATTGCCTGGTACGTTTCCACACTCACAATTATCACCATCTTCTTAATTGTCTGTCTAACTCTGAAGTGCAAATCATCACAAATGATATCAAGTGGTTAACCTTGCAAAAATTTGGCAGCACTTTCAAGGTAAACACAAATTGAATAAACCCCATCAGTATTTTGGATGAAATCTTAAAACCTTGCAGAATCCATTATAATGTTTTCAAGCTCACTCATCACCAAAACAGCTACATTCATGATTTTGTCCTCAACTTTTGAAAAATATATTGCTCAAGTGTCTTATGATATGCCAATTGGTCCCTTTTCTTTAATGTCTCATGTGTAACTTCCTTCTTTCGTAATAAAGATTCCATAACACATTCATCTTGCAAACGAAATTTTTAATTAAACAGCTTTTTTCTATACATAATGTAGAAGGGTAAGAGCTTTCATAAGATATTCAGTTTGTATCAAGGAATTTTTAATTCAAGAGTTTTCAACTTATATATTTTTTTGTTGGAAAGTTACACATACATCAGATGGATCTTGAACCCTCTGACCTCACCCTCTACCTTGCTCTTACAAGGAGAGAAGGTGCCATTTGAGCTGAGCTGATTGGCGAGTTTTCTATTTATAATATAGAAAGAAAAATTTATTATCAGTTTTACTAAATATATATAAACGCGTTGGCTTCGTATTACTTACTAGTGAAATTGTTCTAAGCAACAAGTCTAAGTAGGCCTGATGCTCTTTGTCAGTCTGCAGACGCTGCATTTAGCTCCTAAATAAAAGAGAACACCCTAGGAGAGTAATAAAAGTTGTTCCAGGGATAAAATAATTGAGCATGTACAAGAAACCTGTGAATCTGAGCACCAAGCAACATAATCTCCTAAAGTAACACCTTTGACAAAAATGATGTATTTGCATTATTGCATAAGATGTTGGCTATGGAGGCCCTATAGTTGCACAGGAGATAACTACAAACCAAATTTGAAGGAATGACATCCTCAAAAGTTATAGATTCAAACGGCCATTCTCGCCTTTTTCTATTGATAAGCTACACACGCACTTAATGTGTCTTGAACCCATAACCTCACTCTCTACCAATTTTCTTATATAGGTGAAGGTGCTATTTTTGTAAAACTTTTTTTTTTTCTCAGTACCATATGAGTAAAACTGATTAGAAATGCCAATTTAAATTTATAATGAGAAACAAAAGAGCGAGTTTGACTCAATACTCATGTAATTCGCATAGTACTGGAAAAGAAATCCTTAACTATAACATTTTTATTTTTTATTTTTTTATAATTCAATAGTTATAATGGGGTAGGGAATTTGAATTCTAAATGTCTTGGAAACACCAAGAGTTTTTTTTTATAGTTATCTTGCAAACACTAAGACTAAGGTGTCAACCAATTGAGTTACAAAATTCTTGACATATAGCTTACTTTACCCTCAAGCATATAAGCTCATGGCCATGTTAAACACAAATAGTAGTTACCAACTGTTTGAGATGGTTATATTGTCTGCACCTGTCAAGCAAAATTCAACCTGAAAATCTACCTCTGTCGTTCAATGTCAACCTTATTCATCAATGGTTTAATGTGTAAATTGCAAGAAAATAAATGGTACGCGCAATCTCAACATTAAATAAGAATCTCATATTTAAAAAATAATAATAATAATATAATTTCACAGACATAAGTCTAAGCACAATCTTACTAATAAATAATAATAATAATAATAATAATAATAATAATAAAAGAAAAAAAAAGAGTCCAAGAAAAATATTGAGAAGACTCATTATCAGGAAAAAATTGGCCTTTGCCATTTTTAAAAAAACAATTCAGCATTTTGCCCTCTTTCTCAAACTAATTAGGAAAATGTCCCTCTTTTAAAAATCGATTTTCTCAAAATCGAGTTAGGCCTTATAGCGGCGTTTTTAAAGAGCTTATAGTGACGTTTTAAGGACTTATAGTGGCGTTTTGTAGTTCGATCTCTATGAAGTCGAGTTATAGGTAAAAAAAAGAAAAAAAATTTGCATGTAACTCGACTTTATGGAAATTGAGTTACAAAACGCCACTATAGGTCCTTAAAACGTCACTATAGACTCCTTAAAAACGCCGCTATAGGGCTTCAGAAATTTTTTTTTTTTATAACTCGATTTTAAGAAAATTGAGTTTCAAAAGATGGGCATTTCCCTAATTAGTTTGGAAAAGAGTGCAAAATGCTTGATTTTTTTTTTTTTGAAAGGGGCATTTGCCCATTTTCTCCCTCATTATCAAGCATGAAGCAATGAAAAGAAACCGATTTCCCTCATCAGCTCATGTTCTCCAACTTAAAAAACTATAAGATAGCTCAATCATGAATATCAAGCTACTATGTTCTAAAAGGGAAAGAGGACTAACTTGTTTTGCCTTCAACATAACATATTACTTTATTCAAATCTTTCAAGTTAGAGCACTCGATACCCTTCTTTGTCGGATTTTTTTTTTTTTGGGCATAGAAACAATAGATGAAACCCCGTCAAATGGTTCCTATTGCATAAAAAGCTTGTAAAACCCATCCAGAAATTGGGACAAATCAATATTATTCAGACTCGTTCCTACCTATCTATTAAGCTTCAAGTTTTTCAACCCTAAAGGCAAAAAATTTACTTAGCTTGAACAAGATGGAGTTCTTCACACAGAAATTCTAATCAACAAGATAAATTAGTACCTATCTGTAGGAGCTGGGTTTGAATACTGTTCTTGAGGGATAAATGACCTCAAGCCCAACGAGCCCAATATAATAAATTTGTAGAAAATGGGTTGAAGAACTGGGCTTTGATGAGTGTAACAACAGTTGGTGGTGATATGATGAACAGACAAGTAAAACAAATATGGACTTAGACAAAAGGCTCACTCCTCGGCAATAATCAAAGGGGCTTCCATTTATTATTTCTTAAGTGTCAGTGATAATGGTTACAAAGTTAGCTCAGGTTGCTACAATGTTCTCTCTCTGGTCCCTTCTCTCCCCCTTCTCAGTGCTCCTTCCTCCTTATATACTAGTTTTTTCCTCCATCTTCACCATACACGTGCAGGTCAGATCTGTTGTTTGATTGTCTTTGTCACATTAACTTCCTATCAGAGCTCCTAGGTAGTAGCTGTGAGTCAGAGAAGCCACTGTTCAGGTATCATTTCCACATTAATGCGGTTAGAGTGTTAGTTGTGAGTATTTAATGTGGAGGCTGCAGCTTTCCTTGGAATTGCTCTACCGCCATGCTCCAGGATGCTTTGGAAGATTATTTTTGTCAGTAAATCTCTTTACACCGTCCTCAGCCTTGGATAGCCGAAGACAGAATTATCCTTGGCACGGTTTCCTGGGCCGCCATGGTCACTATGGTATTCTTCATATGCGATTATGGGTCTCATCATGGGCTTCAGGCCCAGTACAGAGAGTGGATGCACATCACTGGGCTCTATGGCCCCACACTATCCCCAAAAGCTTAAGCTATAAAAAAAATATATTAAATTTAATCATTTAACGAGAATTCTAACCCTCTATCTCACGTATGGGCTCAAACTGCCTTTAAATTTTAGATCCAAGCGTGTGAAATTTTTAGTTTTTTATTTTTTATTTTATATATATATATTTTTAAATAGGACGTAAAGTGGAGACATTTGCACTGATATCATGATAAATTAATTATTGTCCCAAAGAGCCCAGCGTGTGAAATTTTTATTTATTTTTTGAATAGGACGTAGAGCGAAGACAATTGCACTGATATCATGATAAATTAATTATTAATCCAAAAGCTTAAGTTATTAAAAAAATGGCAAATTTACACATTTAACGATAATTCTAATTGAAAATTATGGGTTTTGAACTAATTTAACATACTCAAAAAAACTAATGCTAACAATAAAAAACTAGAGAATAAGTTACATCCGGAGCTGGCGTAAAAGGTATGCTGGCGTAAAAGATACCTTTTACGCCAGCCAATTAGCCAATCCTGGAGCGACATGTCAGCCAAAACATTTAAACTCAATACACCTTATTACATGCCATTATAACCCAATTAAAACCCCAAATGTTCCTCAAACACATTCAAAGCTTCTTCTTCAAACGGCAAACCAAGGGTAGACTCTCCTCCTCCTCCCCACAACGGAGCTTCATTCCGCCACAATGATCACCAAAGTTATTTTTAGAGCCTGAAAAAGATGTCAAATCTGCCGTTAGTCTAGTGTCACAATCTCAAGGTTTGTTTTCTCATGATTTGGTGGTTTTTCCCTATTTTTAATTTCGAAATATCAATGGGATTGGTTTTTTTTGGACGTCAATCACTTGATTTTGTATGGGTTTTGTTGATTTGGTATTGGTTTTGTTGTTTTTCTTATTAGATTCTTAAATCTTAAGTGGTAGGATGATTTGGAGGTTTTCCCCTATTTTTAATTTCGAAATATCAATGGAATTGGTTTTTTTGTGGACGTCAATCACTTGATTTTGTATGGGTTTTGTTGATTTGGTATGGGTTTTGCTGTTTTTCTTATTAGATTCTTAAATCTTAAGTGGTAGGTTCAATGGGAGGGAGATGGATTGAATATGAATGTGGTCAATTTTTCTTCATATTTTCAGGAAAAATTATAAATCTTAAGTAGGTTTTGATTGGATTCTTAAACCTTAAGTGGTAGGTTCAAACCCATCTGATTGTGGTTCTTCAATGATATGAAGGAGAATAGGATTTTTCACAGTAAAAGAACAAGAACTAGAATGATGAGAATAAGATTCAGGACTTCTCTCTACTTTTTATAAAAAATTTAAATAATTACTTCCTTATTTATACTACTAATTTAGAAAATTCAAAGAGAACTTATAGACTTTTGTTTGGAGTAGTATTTTTAAGAAGCAATTAGAGTGAGGGTTGTATATAATAGAAGTGCATAAGGATTAAAATGATGTTACTAATTTTCCCTATGAGGTGGAAAAAAAAATTAAAGAAATTAACCAATTGCTAATTCTTGTTTAATTTCAAAGCAATAAACTTATGGTCAATCCCATTATGCTCAAATTTCAGTTCAATCAAAAGATATGCTAATAAAAAAATTACAATTTTTACAAGCTAAAGTCATAACAGAATTTGAAGTACATTGGCAGATGCTAATGACATACTTGATACCACTTGGATAGAGTTTACTTAAAAAAAAATAAAATAAAATAATCTGGTAATCTTTATAGATGTTCCAGATCTGTTGGTGAGAATTTCAAACTAGGATTGATGATTAAAAGGGGGAAAAAAAATCATACTAGATAGATGACAGCAAGCATTATGACTTAATGTTCACCATGAGGTTTGATATTTCTATTGCTTTGTTGTGTAGTTGTACCCTTCATTTTGTATTGACTTCTCAAGACTCAAGTGTTTTTATTGTCTGGATTTTTCAGCTAATGTTGGTTGTAGCTTATTCTCAATTTTTTTCCCCAGCTCTGATTATTTTTCTTTTTCCCAGCTGTGATGCAGAATTGCAGATAGATGGTTTTGAATACTTAAAAGAAAACTTCCCTACTGGCTTGACTGAATTCTTGGAGTATATGGCTAGAGTTGGTGAACAATCTGTCATCCTATGCCGATGTGGATACGAAGCCTAAACATCCTATATTTTGGAGGAACAACTGAATCATTAAAACTTCTAGAAACTTTGATATGAATATATTTTTAATTAGAAACTTTTAGAAAGAATTGTGATAGGTTTTACTTAAATGTATTTCCAATCCTATGATCATCTTTTTGTATACCGAACCATGACAGGCTCTATTTTAAATGTATTTCCAATCTTATGATCCTCTTTTTGTACAATATATTGTGACAGGTTTTATTTCAAATGAATGTATTCTGAATTAGAGACCTTTAAATAGAATTGTGACTAGTTTTTTTTTTTCTAATATGTTTCCAAACCTATGTGATAGGTTTTATTTCAGATTAAATAATGGAATTAAAAACTTTTCAATTGTTGTATTAAGTATTTAACAATCTCAAGTTCCTTTAAATATTGAATTGTGTCAGTTTTTATATTACATGGAAGAAATGATTAAAAGTTTTTTGAGATGTGTTGATAAAATTTTCAAGTTTTATTCACCTTCTTGTAAACTAGGTGATTCCTTCAACAAATTAACATTCTAATTAGTGGAAGTCTATCTTAGTGACATCTTAAGATTCAATAGAGAAATAATTGCTGCTAGAAAGATCTCTAGAAGATTAGATTGTGATGCCAAAGGTATAGGTATTATTTACACAACTTCTGTAATAAGCCAATTACCACTTGCAACATGCCATTTGCATGATTTATAAATTTAGTTGTTCTCCAAAATACAAGGTTTTGCTGTGAAAAGAGCAAGAACTATAGAAAGTTAAAAGTATATAATTTCCTCATTTGAGGGTTTTATCCCCTCTATATCTATATAAATAGAAAACCAAATCTAGGAAGTGACTTTTGCTGATTCAGTTCTCCAAAATACAGGGTTTTTAGGCTTCATTTCCATGCTGGTGTTGGATGACAAAGTGTTCACTAACTCTAGCCACATACTCCAAGATTTTAATCAAGATAGTAGGGCAGTTTTCCTTTAAATATTCAAAACCATCTGTTTGCATCATAGCTGGGAAAAAAAGAAAAACAGAATAAGTTGCAACTAACATTAGCAAAAAAAATTCAGACAATAGAAATAAACCCATTTGAATCTTAAGAAGTCATTTAAAAAAAAAAAGAATGAAAAGTCATATACATCTTGAGAACACTCGTTCTAACCATTAACAAAAACTCTGTTGGCTATGTAATGCAAAACCCAGACTAGCTTGAAAAAAAAACTGAAGAACCACAATCAGATTGGTTTGAACCTACCACTTAAGATTTAAGAATCCAATCAAAACCCATTTAAGATTTGCAATTTTTCTGAAAAAAGGAAGAAAAATTTGACCTCGTTCATATTCAATTATTCTCCCTCCCATTGAACCTACCACTTAAGATTTCAGAATCCAATAAGAAAAACAGCAAAACCCATACCAAATCAACAAAACCAATACAAAATCAAGTGATTGACGTCCCAAAAAACCCAAACCCATTGATATTTCGAAATTGAAAATAGGGGAGAACCACCAAATCATGAGAAAACAAACCTTGAGATTGTAACACTAGACTAACGGCGGATTCGACATCTTTTTCAGGCTCTAAAAACAACTCCGGTGATGACTGTGGCTGAATGGAGCTCCGGTGTGAGGACAAGGAGAAGAGTCTGCCTTTGGTTTTCCATTTGGAGAAGAAGCTTTGAACGTGTTTGAGGGATATTTGGGGTTTTAATTGGGTTATAATTGCGTGTAATAAGGTGTATTGAGTCTAAATGTTTTTGCTGACGTGTTGCTCTAGGATTGGCTGGCGTAAAAGGTGTTTTTTACGCTAGCTTCGGATGTAACTTATTCTCAAAAAACTAACTAGAGTAGTAAAGTGGTATGTTTGGTACACTGAATGGAGATTACGACATGAATTGTAATCTTCATTACTAGTAATAAAGTGTGTTGTAATGTAATAACTAAACATATTCATTAGTTTGGTTGTGAGTTATAATATTAGAATGAAATTTAACATTTATTTTAGGAAATATCTTACTCATAGAATTATATTTCATTAAAAATTGTTATTTTTAAATTTAAGAGAGATATGTGTTATTTTTTTATGATTTTTTATTTTTATAATTGTTAGATGTATATGGAAAGTTTGTTTATTTGGAAATATATTAAGTTTTGAAATTATTGTGTATAGCTAATACAAATTTTTAAAAAGGAATAGTTATTCCCCATTTTAAATAATAGCTATTCATAAGGAATGACTATTCCTTGTAATAAAAACATAACCAAACTAAAGAATAACTAAACCCTAGGAATAACTATTACATTACAGCATCTATTACAGTCTACCAAACATACCCTAAGGGTTTTTGCCATCACTTGACAAAAACACTGAATCCAAAACAACATAACTACGCTAAAAAAACACTAATCACGTTCCACATTTGAACACAAAAATGACATAATCAAGCCCTAAAAATTCATGTAGAATTTAAAAAGAATTAGTACCTGTCGTCCTCCTGGAGATACAACCCAGCAACAATTGCAACCAGCATTAGCTTCAATTATTAACCAAACTCTCTCTCTCTCTCTCTTAGAGGTACAAGGCGGCAATGTCCTTGAGGGAAGCGGAGGTGGCAGCTCTGACGATTGGGGAATCACCAGCTAGCAATGAGACGAGAACCTAAACGGCCTCTGAGTACATATATATATATATATATATAAGCACTAAACAAACCAAAATTTTGAAATTAAGCAAATTGAGAACTAGTGTTCTGGTTTGGTTTGTTTTTTTTTCAATATAATTTGATAGTTAGTTACCGTTTGGCTACAGTGATGACAATTTAAAATTGTTATCTTTAGGCATTTGGTAAAATCTTCAAATTGTGCTTTTTAGTCTTGTAAATGTAAGAAAGTGCATTTTTGTAACAATTGCAAATTGCCAATTTTTTAAAAATTTTAAATCAAAATATTGAACCAAACTCAGTATTAGGGGGAAGGATTTGAACATTGAACGTTTTTACTAGACTAGAAACATAAAAAAGGTGATGATACAAAGTTCTTTACCGTTATGATTATCATTAATTCACTATTAGAGTGAAGGATTTAAACATTTGACGCTTTTACTAGAAACATAAAAAAGTGATGATACAAAGCTCTTTACAGTTATGATTATCACTAATAATACATTTTTGGGCAATGTCAAAATAGAAGATGAAACTTGAATTAGAAGGGACAATTTATTCATTCCAATGAGTTTTGGTTCAAACCAATAAGAAAATGACACGTCATTCATTTCAATCGTGTATATATATATATATATATATATATAGAGTCAAACTTGAGATGAAAATTCAATTAGAATCCTCAATGTGTCATATTTAATTTTTTTACCTAGTTTTTGTGTCAAATCTATATATAATTAAAGTCAAAGCTAAAAGAACATTCAATTAGATTCTAAATTGGATTCCAATTGTATATATATTCTAAATTCTAAATTAGACTCCAATTTCGCATCTTGTATCCTATTTATTTTTTTAAAATGTTGCGCCAAATAAGTTAATTACATGCAAAACACGATAAGTTTGCTAGAAATTAGCCATAAAAAAGCCAAACATCGTTGCTGTCCTTTTTTTTTTTTTTTTTTTGAGGAAGAACATCGTTGCTGTCCTAAGTCCTCCTCCACGTCCATAATCCACACGAGTAAACTCACATTTTGTTCTTCGATTAAATGAGAAATTGAATATAGATATGTGAGATTAGTGACTAAAGTTTGTATTCTCCAATGGAGTAAATGTGATGTGGGTTTGGGTCAAATCGTAACACCAACGGATACAGATTCCTCTAGGCCACGGCGTCGTTACAGGTATGTTCTTTAAACCAATCCCTCTCTCCTATTTTATTTGTTCATTAGTTTTAAAATGATAATAATACAAGGCACCCCATGCACACGGCCTAGTTTGTAGTATTTGCTTGCAACGGGGCTAGGTACTTTTGTTCTTCAATGAACAAAGAGAAAACATAAGGGCTAGATACTTTTGTTCTTTATGAACAAAGAGTGAACATGATTGATGAAGCAGGATTGAATAAAATCATGAGTAGGATTGAATTTGTTTTCAAGGGATTACTGTTAAAACATGATCAGTCCAATCTTATGAACAATAGAAGTGGGAGAATAGAAAATAGGGAGAGGTGAAAAAGTGGGAAGATAATTAGAAAATATTTTATTTTCACTTATTTATGTTTGGTTGGAGGAATGGAAAATTAGAGAGATGAAAAACTTTTTTATTTGGTAGAGAAGAAAAATAGTAGAATAAAAAATGTGATTTGTATAAATTTACTGTCATACTCCTATTAGATATAAAAAGTAAAGATTTATACTTTTATTAAAAAAATGGAGTGCACTTTATTGAGAGACAGAGAGTACAAAAATCTAAAATAAATGAGGAAAAAAAAAAAGGATTGAAAAAAAAAAAAAAAAAAAAAACAACAACATATGAAACTATGAAAGGAAAAACGGGTGAAAAGTGCACACACACACCAAAAAAAAAAAGAAAAAAAGAAAGAAGTAGGAACGAAAAAAATAGGACAAGTGAGAAGAAAGAGTTTGGAAAAAAAAAAATTGGACAAAGTGAGAGTGAACGTTTGTTGCACGGGGCAATTTGGTATCTCCAAGTGGGATTTTTTTCCCTCTCCATTTACTCTTCAAATTGGGGAGATTGCAATTTGGTGTGTCAGAGGAGAAAACCCTTGGACCCCAATTTTCCTTCCCTTTTTTCCTCTTACCAAATATACCAAAATATTATTTTCTCTTTCATTTTTTTTTCCATCATTCTTAAAATCCACCCAACCAAACAAACCAGTCTTGAAAAGTCATCCATTTCTCTCTATTAATGGGATTCTAGAATAACAACAATGCACTCATGCATTCTGTTGGACTTCAATTTTGTTATTTTATCCCACTTGTAAAGCTTTATGGCCTGTCCCCAATATTCTCAGGCTAGGAGTGCATCACAAAGTTGACCAATATATTTATTAACATTATCCCTATCTGTCTCTTTTGCATCACGACTACGTCTATGGCGTCGGCCATCAACTAATCTAGTGCTATTCTATATATATCTACACCTATAGCCATTACTATTAGCATTGTCATCATCAGATTCTAGACCTTGCTCAGGTTACAAATAGGCAGGGTAACTGGGACAAGATGCTCTACATGATCAACTAGATCATTAGTGTGATAGTGTCTACCTCGTCATATTACAAATTTCTTTTGGCAACGTTGTTTAAATAGCCGTTTTTGTTATTTAAACAACACAATATGTATTTTTATAATATTTTTTTACCAACACGTATTTCCACAACACTTAAATAATGTTATTAGAACAACATTACCAAATGTGCAATCCCACAAAAAATGGTACTTAGCTCCTTCAAGTGCAACTGGACTCTCTAAATTAAGTTGGCATAATTAGGATTTTCTTGCGTAGGTTTGATCATCATATAAAATAGCCCCAATTTTTTGGATCCTTCACTACTATTACTATATATGTGTGGGTCGAACTTTCACCAACTACGAATTCTCTTCATAACTTAAAACTTATTCTTAAATGGATAATCACAATTGCACACAAAGTACACACACGCTAATATGGCGTTCCATTATCCCTCACTAATTTCACATATGTCTATTTTTCACCATTATTTTGCCATGCAGCATTTTTGTGTATGGATATGTATAATTGGGTGTGTGAAATAGACACCACCTTTCTTAAATTGCTTATGTTAATATTTTTAGCCTCCCTTTTTCCAAAAATTAAAAAAAGTTTTTGATATGTTTACATTCTTTCATACTAAACAACCAGTTCACCCATACCGTTCAACACCTTATCATAACATATCTCAATGAACGCCTGAAACTGTCCATTGTGCCTTACCATGTACCTCGGCCCACCCCTCGTAGGACCTATACATGTAGGTTGCGTGGGAGGTTGTAATGCCAATTTATACTCTCACAATAAAAATGTTAAACAAAACACATGGACCAGTATATAAACAATGTAAATGGACAATAATGCATCACCAATAATAAGTATCATCACTTCTCAAAAAAAAAAAAAAAAAAAAAGTAGTTTTTGTGTTCAATTAGAATCCTCAATGTGTCAAACTTGAGATGAAAATTCAATTAGAATCCTCAATGTGTCATATTTAATTTTTTTACCTAGTTTTTGTGTCAAATCTATATATAATTAAAGTCAAATCTAAAAGAACATTCAATTAGATTCTAAATTGGATTCCAATTGTATATATATTCTAAATTCTAAATTAGACTCCAATTTTGCATCTTGTATCCTATTTATTTTTTTAAAATGTTGCGCCAATAAGTTAATTACATGCAAAACACGATAAGTTTGCTAGAAATTAGCCATAAAAAAGCCAGACATCGTTGCTGTCCTTTTTTTTTTTTGAGGAAGAACATCGTTGCTGTCCTAAGTCCTCCTCCACGTCCATAATCCACACGAGCAAACTCACATTTTGTTCTTCGATTAAATGAGAAATTGAATATAGATATGTGAGATTAGTGACTAAAGTTTGTATTCTCCAATGGAGTAAATGTGATGTGGGTTTGGGTCAAATCGTAACACCAACGGATACAGATTCCTCTAGGCCGCGGCGTGGTTACAGGTATGTTCTTTAAACCAATCCCTCTCTCCTATTTTATTTGTTTATTAGTTTTAAAATGATAATAATACAAGGCACCCCATGCACACGGCCTAATTTGTAGTATTTGCTTGCAACGGGGCTAGGTACTTTTGTTCTTCAATGAACAAAGAGAAAACATAAGGGCTAGATACTTTTGCTCTTTATGAACAAAGAGTGAACATGATTGATGAAGCAGGATTGAATAAAATCATGAGTAGGATTGAATTTGTTTTCAAGGGATTACTGTTAAAACATGATCAGTCCAATCTTATTAACAATAGAAGTGGGAGAATAGAAAATAGGGAGGGGGTGAAAAAGTGGGAAAATAATTAGAAAATATTTTATTTTCACTTATTTATGTTTGGTTGGAGGAATGAAAAATTAGAGAGATGAAAAACTTTTTTATTTGGTAGAGAAGAAAAATGGTAGAATAAAAAAATGTGATTTGTATAAATTTACTGTCATGCTCCTATTAGATATAAAAAGTAAAGATTTATAATTTTATTAAAAAAATGGAGTGCACTTTATTGAGATAGAGAGAGTACAAAAATCTAAAATAAATGAGGAAAAAAAAGGATTGAAAAAAAAAAAAAAAAAAACCAACACATGAAACTATGAAAGGAAAAACGGGTGAAAAGTGCACACACACCAAAAAAAAAAAAAAAAAAAAAAAAAAAAAAAAAAAAAAAAAAAAAAAAAAAAAAAAAAAATGAAGAAGAAGAAAAAGAAAAAGAAGTAGGAACGAAAAAAATAGGACAAGTGAGAAGAAAGAGTTTGGAAAAAAAAAATTGGACAAAGTGAGAGTGAACGTTTGTTGCACAGGGCAATTTGGTATCTCCAAGTGGGATTTTTTTTCCTCTCCATTTACTCTTCAAATTGGGGAGATTGCAATTTGGTGTGTGGAGAAAACCCTTGGACTCCAATTTTCCTTCCCTTTTTTTCTCTTACCAAATATACCAAAATATTATTTTCTCTTTTATTTTTTTTCCATCATTCTTAAAATCCACCGAACCAAACAAACCAGTCCTGAAAAGTCATCCATTTCTCTCTATTAATGGGATTCTAGAATAACAACAATGCACTCATGCATTCTGTTGGACTTCAATTTTGTTATTTTATCCAACTTGTAAAGCTTTATGGCCTGTCCCCAATATTCTCAGGCTAGGAGTGCATCACAAAGTTGACCAATATATTTATTAACATTATCCCTATCTGTCTCTTTTGCATCACGACTACGTCTATGGCGTCGGCCACCGACTAATCTAGTGCTATTCTATATATATCTACACCTATAGCCATTACTATTAGCATTGTCATCATCAGATTCTAGACCTTGCTCAGGTTACAAATAGGCAGGGTAACTGGGACAAGATGCTCTACATGATCAACTAGATCATTAGTGTGATAGTGTCTACCTCATCATATTACAAATTTCTTTTGGCAACGTTGTTTAAATAGCAGTTTTTGTTATTTAAACAACACAACATGCATTTTTATAATACTTTTTCACTCACACGTATTTTCACAACATTTAAATAATGTTACTAGAACAATATTATCAAATGTGCAATCCCACAAAAAATAGTACTTAGCTCCTTCAAGTGCAACTGGACTCTCTAAATTAAGTTGGCATAATTAGGATTTTCTTGCGTAGGTTTGTTCATCATATAAAATAGCCCCAATTTTTTGGATCCTTCACTGCTATTACTATATATGTGCGGGTCGAACTTTCCCAACTACAAATTCTTTTCATAACTTAAAACTTATTCTTAAATGGATAATTACAATTGCACACAAAGTACACACACGCTAATATGACGTTCCATTATCCCTCACTAATTTCACATATGTCTATTTTTCACCATTATTTTGCCATGCAGCATTTGTGTGCATGGATATGTATAATTGGGTGTGTGAAATAGACACCACCTTTCTTAAATTGCTTATGTTAATATTTTTAGCCTCCCTTTTTCCAAAAAATTAAAAAAAGTTTTTGATATGTTTACATTCTTTCATACTAAACAACCAGTTCACCCATACCGCTCAACACCTTATCATAACATATCTCAATGAACGCCTGAAACTGTCCATTGTGCCTTACCATGTACCCCGGCCCACCCCTCGCAGGACCTATACATGTAGGTTGCGTGGAAGGTTGTAATGCCAATTTATACTCTCACAATAAAAACGTTAAACAAAACACATGGACCAGTATATAAACAATGTAAATGGACAATAATGCATCACCAATAATAAGTATCATCAAGTACAAAACGTTCCCCAATGAAACTAGAGCAATCATCTCAGCATTAACTTGAAAAACAAATAAATTATCACAAAATAATAAATTCATTTGGTGTATTACATTTCTTGGTTATCATATATATTTGGTGGTTTTGGGTTTGCTAATACCACCATGTCATTCCCCTGTGACATACTAATTAAGTTGAGCCTTGTGAGCACCCTCATGTGTAAAGGTGCAATCCTGTATTAGTATGGGCCCATCCTAATTGGCACAGGAGTATGCCAGTAACTTTATGGGCGGGGAAGTCATCACTTAATTTAGGTTCAGAAACAAATTTGTATCTTTATATAGAGGTTTAACAAATTATAAATGTGTTTGAAAGTATGGTACTATGAAAAGGTACAGGGCACCCAAACCTCATGAAAGATAAAGAGCCTTGTAGAGGTGTTTGAGTATTGTTGATCAAAATGATATGAAAATTGGGGTTTAAAAAGTATTTTGAAAATATGTATTTAAAGTACTCATAATGAAAAAAATGTGTTTGATGCTATATTTTTAATAACGTATTTTCAAAAGTAAAAAAATATAATTGTGAGTTTGGTTTGTGTGTGTGTGTGTGTTTTTAAAAAAAAAGTTATGACATGTAGTCTAATCAGTGAGACCTACAGTTTTTAAAATATTTATAAAAGTGTCATTGAGCAACGTTGTTTGAAATCTGAAAACTGGTAAGAAGAGTTTTCCAAATTCAATGTTTAAACGCCCTAAAATGAAAAATGTAACTCAAACACTTCTTAAAAAACACCCTTACCAAACGTTGTTGTTTGTTTGTTTGGTTTTTTTTTTTTTTTTTTTTTTTTTTTTTTCCCAGAACCATAGTTTTCAATGTTTAAACACTAAAAACTGTTGTTTGGAATCACATATCAAACAAGCCCTACCTACAAATATATTTCTAACAAGATTTAAGCATTCTAAGCAACCTAAGGCCTCAAACACTTCTTAAAAAACACCCTTACCAAACGTTGTTGGTTGTTTGTTTGTTTTTTTTTTTTTTTCTTCTTCTCAGAACCATAGTTTTTAATGTTTAAACATTGAAAACTGTTGTTTGGAATCACATATCAAACAAGCCTACCTACGAATATATTTCTAACAAGATTTAAACATTCTAAGCACCCTAAGGCTGCGTTTCTTAAAGGCCTACCCACGAATGACTAGGGATGTGTACACATGCCTCCTAGCAAGGAGGAGTTAATGGGACCCACCAATTGTGAAACACAGGTAACATATACCTGTTGCAGGGTATATTTTTCCCCTAGCAAGGGAGTTTATGTAAGGCAAAGGTTGCATGACACACCCTAAGGTAGAAACCCCTATTCTAGCCTAAACATGCTTCTAGTCAGAACACCTAAAACTAGAGAGGAAAAAAAAAAAAAAAAAAAAAAAAACTAAGGCTAAGAAAAATAAATAGCAAAACCCTAAAGAAGACGTAATAAAAATAAAAAAAAACATTTCTAAAAAACTTTAAAGAAAAAAAGTTGTTAGCTATGCTCTATAAGAAAGAAACAAAGTTTTGATTTGATCATTTCCCTTTTTCTATAGTGAATGGAAAAAAAAGAAAAGACGTCAACATCAGCAATAATTTAAAATACAAAAATGATGATAGTTAATTTTTTCTTTTAAAAAAAAATATTGATGATATGATAAAATCTAATCCACATATTTAAAAATGTATAGATAAGAATTTATAAACTATTAACTCTAGATCTTAATCCTCGTCTATGCTAACATTTTATTTTTTAAAATTATGAAAATATCTTTTTGGCCGAAGGAATAGAAATGGAACCTATACTAGATACCAAGATTAGATGCCCTACGAATTGGCTCTAGCTGCAGCCCTCCTACCCGTAATTGTAAATAACTCTAGCTGCCTCAATAATTTCAAAGCATCAAACCATTCCCATGTTGAAATCAGACAAATTAATTTTGGCACAACTTAGAGTTTGGATAGGGTTATCCTCAAATTTCCAAGGTCATAAATCTCTATACGCAACCTTTAATTAAGTCATGGTAATGTTGAAATCAGACTAGATGCTTCGTCTCTACCTCACATGCACGTTGTTAAATTTTGAATACAAAAGTCTATTGAACATAACAGTCAGACTCATACTACTATGACGTTTGAAAACACGTTTTGTAAACGACTAATTAATTCCCACTGGCCACTGCTTCCCTTACCAAATACTGACACACGTAGATTAGTCACCGACTCACAGTAGCGGTAGCGACCCGATTCCGTAATGGAAATGTAACAAACAAGTGGGTCAATAATATAAGAATTCCTAGAAAATCCAAGTCCAATTTTCCGTATGTTTAGCCTTTAAATCGGTGTATAAACCACTATATATACCACGCTAAGTTCACTGGATTAGCATCAAGCCATACCAAACCCAAGTTCATCATTCATCATATATACTTGTTAGTTGTTACCACCAAATTAAGCAACAATGATGAAAACCCTGGCACTCTACGGCCTTACCTTGGCCCTCTTTTTCTTATCTGGTATGCCTCATTAATCACTATCTACTTTGATATGAATTACCATATTGCTTTTGACAGTAATTTTCATCTTTTCTAATCACAATAATATTTTAGGTTGCAACACTTTTTTTTTTTTCCTTGAAAACTCGTGGACATGCAATCTCATATCGGGCGGCTATACAATAAAGCCATGAACCACTCGGATTAAGATTTCATTATTATATTCACTAATTTTCACATGAACCATATTTTAGATTTTATGTACTGGATCCTTGTTCTTTCTCTCTCGATCTCTTCTAACATATAGTCCATAGAGGAATAGGCCTCTAATGAACAGGTCACATAGAGGCAAGTATACTAGATTTATTGCACATTCATATCATCGATGATTCTTAATTTTTATTTATTTATATGGACACCTCTTATATTTCAATTGCTCATTATAATTTTGATACCTACGGTTATAAACCTGAGTCGTCAGGTTTTTTACTAATGAAACACTTACAAACATAACCATCATCATGATAAGTGATTATATCTACATGTAAAAATTTCTGCTTACAAGATAGGTTTTATTTTTCATGTTTAAAAGAGTTTGGTTTACTTGCATGCAGGTGCGCACTCTGCTAAAATAACTTTCACAAACAACTGTCCAAGAACCATCTGGCCAGGAACCCTAACTTCGGATCAGAAACCTCAACTACCAAACACTGGATTTGAGTTAGCATCCAAAGCATCTTTAACACTGAATGTTCAAGCTCCATGGAAAGGCCGGTTCTGGGCCCGAACCCGATGCACCACCAAATCAGGAAAGTTCACTTGCGAGACTGCTGATTGTAGCACCGGTAAGGTTGCATGCAACGGTAATGGTGCAATCCCACCAGCTTCTTTAGTAGAAATCAACATAGCAGCCAATCGTGGGAAGGACTTTTACGATGTTAGCCTTGTAGATGGCTTCAACTTGCCTGTTTCTGTAGCCACCAGAGGCGGCACTGGTGATTGCAAGGCCACAAGCTGTCCAGCCAACGTGAACGCGGTTTGCCCAGCAGAATTACAAGTGAAAGGGACTGATGGGAGCGTGCTTGCTTGTAAGAGCGCTTGTACTGCTTTCAATCAACCACAATACTGTTGCACTGGTGCATTTAACACCGCGAAAACATGTCCACCCACAAAATATTCTCGCATCTTTAAGCAACAATGTCCTCAAGCTTATAGCTATGCTTATGATGATCCTACCAGCACCTTTACCTGCTCTGGCGCACCCGACTATGTTATCACATTTTGTCCATAAATTATAGAGAGGAATTATGCGTTCCCAAATTGGTAATAAGAAACTGATATGTTTCAAGTACTGAGGCACATGTATGTATGTGTCAACGAAATAGTTATTTGAATAAAACATAGACCAAATAAATACTTCAAAATTTTATCTTTTTGAGAAAAGTGTGGTTGTGCTTATGAGTTATGAAAAGGAAGTCTTTTCGTGCTACTCTATCACTTGTTATTCATGTTGTACTAAAACAGAGGATTTTTATTCTTGAGGGTAAGCAGACAAATTTAAATTAAAGAGTAAATTGCAAATCACACTTCTCAAGTTTGGGGCCATTTCGTTTTTTTTTTTTTTCTAATGTTTCAAAGTCTAGATTCACTCCCCTAATGTTAGGGGTTGTTTTAATTGGCAGTCTTAATTGTGCAAATGTGTTTGTTAAGTGTGAACTTAATCAACATATTTTAACTGATTCAAACATGAATGGATTCTCAAAGAGTTGAAAAATCATTTGGTAGAATTTTTTGCCAACTTTCTCAACACGTTTGTTTATGTACAACTTTTGAAGTTGTAAGGTAAGCCAATCAAGGAAGTTAATACCGTACCGGAGAAATATATCATACCGACCATTAAATAGATACTGTTACTTTTACAAAACGTATCGGAAAAAATACCAGGTCGTACCGGCCTATATTGACTGGTATTGGCGTTTTAGTCGGTACAATAAAAAATATAAAAAAATTGAAAAAAAATTATTAAAAAAAAATTTATTTAATCTAATATATAGGTTAATGTAATTAAGCTAATATGTAAGTTTATAAAAAATATGTGGATTTTAACTTTTATGTTGATAAACATAAAATTTTTTAAATTCAACTGGTATCAACTGGTACCGAAATATTTTGTTTTCCTGAGCAAACTGAAACAGTCTATGGTATGAGATTGACTCCCTTGAAACCAATACGAATAAGCTCCTCAACAAGAACTAAAGAAATAGTGATTTGGCTTAGATTTGGTAAGTAACAACTTTGACCACTTCAACATGATAGTAACATGTGGAATTAATTTAGGTTGAGACTAGGTAAGATTACGAATTTATAATATATATATATATATATATATATATATTTCACTGGAATTTTAACACATCATATTTTCTTTGAAGGGTAGAATATATAGTTCCATTTGCAAATACAATCATAATAAATGCTTAATGGTATTTTTTTTTTTTTGAGAAGGTAATAAATGCTTAATGGTAGAATATATAATTTTACCCAATTATAATAATCGCATATTAATAACTATCATAATTTTCATATTTCATATTTTTGACAAAAATAAAATTCATATTATATAAAACTTTCATGTGCATTGCATAGGTTACCAATAAGTTGTTCTTCTTCTTTTTTTTTCTTTTTTTCAAAATTTCAAGGTAATTCTACTAGGAAATTTATTAAAAATCTTATCAATTTTGAAATGTGTAAATTGGATTTTGCAACATCATCAGTAATTTAAGAAATAAAACAATTGCAATAGTCAAGATTTTTTTTTTGGAACATTTTAATAATAAATATTTAATAAATTAATATGTTGAATTAAATGATAAAAGTGGGAGATTTGTGTGGTTAATGAGTCATAATTGAGGAGCTAATGTTTTTATAGAAATCCTTAATAATTAGTGTTTATGAATTTTATGGAGGAGTTATCTTAAAAACTTTAAAGAATCTTAAGCAAGGAAGTTAATTTCATACCGGAAGCCATTTCAGTTTAGCTTGAAAAACGAAATATTTTCGTATCGGTTAATACCGGTGTACTATTTCGAAATTATCACTATTATATATATATACATACATATTAGTGAAAATTAATATAAAAGTCCTTCAATTTATAAGAGAAATTGCATTAGTTGATGCATAATTGTGCAAAATGGAAAAAAGTGGCTAATTTTACACAATTTGAGCAGAAAAACACCCACATCAGTGGGTGTAAAATTGTGCATTTATGCACAATTGCTACAGTAACCGTGCATATATGCACGGTTACTGTAGCATGTGCATTTAATATTTTATTAGTTTTTTTCTCTCTTGTCTCTGCTCTCACTCTCACTCTCACCTGACTCTCTCCTTCTCTCTGCTCTCACCTCACCTCACTCCCCCTTTTCCTCATTTGCTCTCACTTTTACCACTGCCGTCGGTGAAACCATGCCTCCACTGCCGCCGATCATTCAAACCTTTCACTGACGCTGATCAAGTCCATCACACTTGCCGCCATGAGCGAAGATGCTTCATCATACCCTCCAATCGAGCCGACCAACTTCGATTTAATCGTCATCGGCACAGGCCTACCAGAATTCGTGATCGCCGCCGCCAACGGCAAAACTGTCCTCCACCTCGACCCCAACCCATTCTACGGCTCCAACTACACCTCCCTCTCCCTCCACAACCTTTCCTCTCTCCTCATTTCCCATTATGCCCCTCCTCACTCTCTGCCCTCCGCCCCATCCGACGGGCACGATTTCATCCCCGCGGCTCTCACCGCCCGTCCCCTCTTCTCCTACATCAAAATTTCCTTTTTTGCCCCTGACGTCCTCGGCGAAGAACATTCCAGAAATGGGTTTCGGATTGGGTTTGTGAGAGAGAAGCGATGAGGGATAGAATAATAAAAAATTGTGAAAGATTGAATATTTTATTGAATAAATGTGTAGAATAGATAAACTGATATGGGTGTTTTGTAAAAATGAGTGTGTAAAATAAAAAAAGTAGCTTTTTTGTGCAAAATAGAAAGAAAATTTGCATCAATTGATGCAATTGCTCTAAGCACACATAATAGTCCTTTCTATTGGTAAGAAATTATGCATTAATAATAATAAAGCTGAGAATCTGATCTATTTGATAATAATAATAATACACAAAATCTTTTTGTTAACAAATGGCATGCATAAGATAAAGATTCTAAAACTAAAGGCTTGTTTGGTACATGTGTTTAAAAACTGAAAATTGTTGTTTGAAAATATTTATGGAAATACGTGTGGGTAAAAAAGTGCGTTGAAATGCATGAAATGTTGTTTAAAAACTGAAAATAGTTGTTTGAAAACACTAACCAAACACTCCCTAAAGTGGTGTAGTTGAAATTTGAATTTCAAAAGTTAATACTTTTACAGCACAGTAACTTCACGTGAGTTGTTAGTGGCACACAAAACAATAGCCATAAAAACTTAAAAAGCCCAAAATAAAAAGAAATGAGAGGGAAGGCAGACAGTTAAATCTCAAAGTTGAAGAAGAAGAAGAAGGAGGAGGAGGAGTTGAACAAAACAAGTAGGGTAGATGATCGGCGACGTGGGAGTGATGACTGGAAATGTAGTGACAACGGCAGAGATCGTGAGTTATTTTCCATTAACTTTTTTTTAAATATATTTTTCTTTCTTTCTTTTTTTTTTTTCAATTTTTCGTACCGGCTGATTTTTATTTTCCGGCTGATATGTCCAATATTCGCTAGTATGTCCGGTATTTTGAGCGGTACAAAACAAAGGTGTTTTAGTACCGGTTGACCGCCCGGTATGATAAATTTCGGCCGTCCCGGCTGATACGGTACGAAATTGACTCCCCTGATCTTAAGCCAACTCTTCCTTGGTAATAATAAATAGATATTACGTTATAGACTTACAGTAGTTATGAACTATATAATATATGTGTCAAATTTTTTTTAATGATATATTGGTTGGTATGCATTTTTTTTTTTATAGTAAAGGTATGCATAAATTTAAGATAATTGTTTTTTTTGTGTTTGTTTGTTTGTTTGTTTTTTTTTTTTTTGCAATATTTATGAAAAAATAGACTTTATTTCTTAAAAAAATAAAAAATTAATTATTTCTGAATATACCTTTAATTTATGCATATTCTTGGATTCTGATAGGAAATGGTCAAATTATATTTAATGCTTTATTAATGTTAAATAATATATTTAGGAAAAAATTAACTGGTGTCTTGAGATATTGGTTTAAGAAATTTTTTTTTTATAAATTTTTTATGATAAAAGAATAAAGTCAAACTATACATATATTCAAAAAACCACACAATTGCGGTTGTAAGTCAATAAATTATTATCATTTGAAAAATGTGTTTGTAAGACAAGAAAATAAAATCAACGACATGAAAGTCTGAAAATAGAGTAAAGAAATTCGAAATAATCAATCACGTAGATATTGATTGGTAACCCATAATGAAAGTTTGACTGATTACTGATCATCAATTTTGTGAAAAATGTGCATTACAACACATAATTGAGCATTTAATAGAGTCAAGAAATTATTATCATGCCAATTATCAATTTATCAATAAATTATGGGTCATACTAACAGTTGTCTTTAGGACAATGGTTAACAATTCATTTTAGGAAAGTTTTAACACTATTTTTATGAGAAATGAAAAATGCTGTCAAAACATTAATTGTTTTTTTTTCCCCATAAAAAATTTCTTTAAACGGATTATTAACCATTGCCCTAAGGGCATCCGTTAGCATTTCTCATAAATTATTAACTTTTCTACTGAATATTTTAGATGTGATAGTCGCTCCATAAGTACAAGTTTTTAGAAGGTGAGGGGAGCAAGGTCAGAATTCAAGTTTTTAGAAAGGATTTTCACACACATGTATTTCTCTCTATTGAAAAAAAAAAGAAAATAAATTATTAACTTTTATAAAAGGAAAATAGATTCATATAATCGAAAATTTATTAACGTGCTAATTGCTACCTTCCAAATACAGTCCCTACCTTTGTAATAAACACTACAAACTTTTTTTTTTTTGATAAGACTCCAAACTTATTTATTTAATTGGTTATTCCAATTTACATATTTTAACAGAAAAACTAAGTTTCAATGGCGGGCGAAGCTCTCATCATCCTTCTTCTCTTGTACCTTAATATTGATAATCATGAGGAGAAATTGTAATTGAAATTGTAATATTTATACGCCCTTCGTTTCTTAATTTAGCTAAAACGAATTTATAAAATGGCACTGTATTACACAAAAAATATCACAAGAAATTGTAATTGTCAACGTGCCTTAATATTCATAATCATGAGGAGAAGCAAGGAGCTGAATTCGATCTTACTCTTGCAATGCTAATCGTTCTTGTTATCTCAACTAAGAGTATTGATTCTCACACACTTTTTATTGTATATCATTTGAACATATTATCCACTTCTCTTTTTAAATGTAAAATTGCACGTGAAATTATGGACATTTTATGTATGGAACATAGAGAACAAATACAGTTTAATTAAATAATTAAAATAATTTTATTTTGTTTTATCGTTTTTCAGGTGGGCAATCTGGGGTAGTCTTCAACTACGAGAACAAATGCAATGACCCTTTATGGTTAGGTGCAAGCCCGTCAATTGGTGATTCTGATCCTCAACAAGATCCGGGGAACCTTGTACATATTTTGATGAATGGCAAGGTAGCATTTGGGCTAGGAACAAGTGCACCAGCAATGAGTCATTCTATATTTCATGTGAAACTGGAGACTGGATTAGGCACAATGAGTTGCCAATCTCCACCTCCCGCACTTACCCAGTGACCTTACTCAATTTCAATATAAACCAATCTGTGGTGTCCTATACTCCTATGAAGAGAGCTTGACCCATGGGCATAATAATGTGGCAGTCCGAATCGAACCCATTGGTGGGACTCTAGTCGATACGTCTGGGCCATTTCCTATTGTGAATTATGTTCAAGATATAAGCAATGTGTGTCCATACAATTAAATTTACTGGCCACAAATAAGGATGGCAATATATATGTTGGTTGTTATAGTGTTTGTGATGCGTTAAAGGATCCAAAATATTGTTGCACTGGGGATTATAGTAGTCCACAGGCTTGCTAGCCTGATGACTAATGAGTACTCAACTAGCTTTAAGAAAATATGCAATCTTGCCCATACCTCTCCAGGTGATAACCAACCTCCAATTTATAGTTGCAGTGGGGCAGAGACACTACAAAAAACGCCCCTCTTAGGCCGCGTTTAAAAAACGCGGCCCCTAACCGAGTAAAGCCACGTTTATAAAAAACGCGGCTTAATGCGAAAACCTCAGCCGCGTTTTAAACGCGGGGCCATAGAATGCTTCTGAAGTCGCATTTTTTTGAGCTACAGCCGCGTTTTTTTGCGTCTAGCTATGGCCACGTTTAAAACACGCGGCTATAGGACCTTTCGTATTTCCTTTTTTCAGCAAACTTTTATTTATTTATTTATTTATTCCTTAACTATGTCCGCGTTTATAAAATGCGGCTCTAGCCTGCCTAAAGCCGCGTTTTATAGACGCGGCTTTACATTTTGTCTGAAGCCGCGTGTTTAAAATGCGGTTTTAAATTTGGTCTGAAGCCGCATTTTTAAAAAGCGGCTTTAGTTTGGGATGGGGCCACGTTTACAAAACGCGGCCTTAGAATTTGCCTATAGTCGCAGGTTTAAAACGCGGCTTTAGGCTTTGTATATATACTATTCGAATAGCCTCTCCTATGCACACATCAGCCTCCATTTCTGAAGAGCCCGATCAACCCTCACCCTCACCCTCCATCAGCCTCCATCTCTGACAAGTCTATGCTCAACCCTCACCGTCGAAGCCTTCATCTCCGATCTCACCCCTCATTGTCAAGACCTCCATCTCCGATCTCACCCTTCACCGTCGCAGCCTCCATCTCTGATCTCACCCCTCACCGTCGAAGCCTCCATCTCCGATCTCACCCCTCACCGTCGAAGCCTCCATCTCAGATCTCACCCCTCACCCTCCATCTCCGATCTCAACCCTCACCCTCCATCTCCGATCTAAACCCTCACCCAAAATCTCTCCGATTTGAAGCCCTCACACCCCACTGTCATCGCACAGACGGAGTTCGTGTCTCTCTCTCTCTGTGAAATCAGAAAAAGCTGAGACACCAAAACCCGATTCTGCAAGGTACGATCTTTTTAGTTGTTGTTATTATTCAAGGGTGTCTGATGGTTCTGATCATATTATTTGTTTGTGTTTGATTTGAACTCTTTAATGCGGGTAGTGTATAGGAAAAATATTAGTATGAGATAGGATGTTAGAGTTTTGTGCGATCAAGTAGAGTTAGATATAGTTATTGGAACTTTTTGACAATTTTTGATTTATAGTTTAATATTCTCTGAAGTTTCATTGGAGGTTTTTTCTTTTAATTAATTCTTTGATTGTTGGATATTGGACATTGGGTATTGGTTGAGACCTCGAGCGGCATTGTCTATAAGTGAGGTTTTGCTGCATGATGGGTTTGGAATCTGGTGGGATTATTGAGATTTATGGTGTTTTTCTTTTTTTATTTTAAAAAAAATTAATTCTTTGATTGGGCTATTGAACTAATTCATGGGTTAAGTTAAATTACGATGGGAAGAATTTAAATAAGTTGAGAATTTCATGGTTGTATTATTCTTTTTCATCGTTATTATTTGTGGTGTACTAGGAGGAAAGATAGTGCACTAGGCCAAGAGCTTTGTAGCTTAATTGGCTGGCACCTCCTGATATGTCCACGACATCCAGGTTCAAATCCCTCTTGCCCCATTGTAATTATGGAATTATAAAAAAAGATACTGCTTTAGAGCACTACTGTTGTTGGTTCCAGCTAATGCTTGGACATACAGATTATTTGTCGCAGCCTTCAGATTTATTAGTTTGAATATTTCCAGTTGGTATCTCTCTACCTATTCATTTTATATAATTTATATGCATTGCACCAATCTATGTTTGTATCAACACAAAAGCACACCACAACTACACTCAAAAGCCATGGTAACTTTTAAGGGAGGGTGGGGCAAGTTATACTACACACAACACACTCTCTTAAGCAATGTGTGTGTGTTTGTTTCTCAAAAAAAAAAAAATCTATGTTTGTATCACATCCAGATGAGATGTGTCAATTCAGACCCACATACTTTAGGTAATCATTGTAATTATCCCAAATGTCACGTTAGAATTGGATCCATTCCTGCCTTAACGATCCAGTGATGAATTTTTTTTATTATTATTTATTTTTTATGGATAGTTGAAATGTCTCTCTATGTTAGTACTGTTTGTGACAATTTTCTTCATGTTACACCCAAATGGCAACATGATATTAGGGACCACATTATAGGTTTCATAAAGTTAATCATGTCTTAAAAAGCTGGTTTGGCCAAAATGTAGAAATTCAATGTGCTCTAGCCTGGAATTTTGTTATAAAATCACCTGGATTTTCATTTAATTTCTAGCTTCACCTCATGCTGCAAGATCTCATTCACACATTCACTGCCCCCACACGATGATACTATTATTGACTGAATTACTACATATGCAATTAGAGAGTGACTTCAAGATATAGTTTGTAGTAATCTAAATGCATATTTTCATAGGAACTATTCCCACATCTAAGACAACAATACTTCCGTGACTCCGTTAGAAACACCAAATAGTTCCAAACAATTAAGTTACAAGACTCTTGACATTCAAATCATTTATCTTAAAAAAGGATAAACACAACACGACTCCAAAGTGTTTTTATTTTATTTTATTTTGTTATTTTATACGTCAATAGTTGTTTTTTTTTATAATTAATGTTAGGATACCACTTGTTATTCTATAAATTTCATAACCTTTAAGATTATAAATTTTGATTAGTATAACATCATATGTTTATATGAGACTATCGTTGATATCATATAATGGTACAATAATCATAACCTTTCACCTAACCTAACAATTGTGAATTCTCTTGTTAAATATATTATAATTTTAGACATGTTAGTCATTTTAAATTTTAGGTTAAGTAGGTGGGTTTTGCATTTGTAATTTTGCTTAGCTACTAAAGGTTAGTGGCAAGCATCTTCCAATCAACATCAGCTACCTTCTCAAAAAAAAAAAGTTAACATCAGCTACTATGCATCCAATTAACTCAGCACACTTGGCAGCAAGTTGTCCCTTAAATAATACAACAAAGAGGGCTAATTGGCTGAATAATTTTAGGAATGAATAAATGTTTTAGTTTTAGGAAGATTTTGGTTATAATAACTATTTAAATGATTTGATATGATTAAAAAAATAAAAGAGAGAGAAAGATAAATAATTAAAAGAGCTTATATAGTGGAAGTCTACTAACTAGGCAAGAGGGCTGGCTTATTGAATGGATTGTTGACAAAAGGAATTTAATACTCAACACTGTTTAACTTGACTAAGCTTCGATTGCGGTGAAATAAACTTTTGGAATGTTGGAGAATCTTTAGTAAAAGTTTTTGTTAAAAGAGATACTTTTACCTTTTGGAAAGTGTTAAGTTTATTGTAGTTTTCTTGGCCTAAAATGTTGTCTTAGTATTTTTATTCACCAGGTATTATTTTTAAAATTCTTGAATTCTTCAGCGATATATATATGGAATTTGTATTGCTTTTGATGAGTTTGTTTCCAAGTGAAGTTATAGACTCTTCCTAGTTGCTTTTGATGAGTTTGTATGGATTTGGTAGTGCTGAAAGTTGTCTAACTTCACTAAATTTTGGAAAGGTTTATATGAAATAGCTGACTGCTGCCTTTATATGTTTGCAGTGCCATTATGGACAGAAACTGTGTACAAAATTGATGCCCCACTTGTAGACAAAAGCTTGGAGATGGGATAGCCATAGGAAGTTACAGACAGTCATGTGCATAATGTTTGTAGTTGAGGTATAACCATAATCATGTGCGATGCTCGTTGCATCTTTTTTGGGTTAAATGGACCCTAAACTTTCCTCAATTTTGTTGCTGTATTGAACTGCATATTCTTTAAAGATTGATTGAAATTGTGACAGGATTGAGAAAATTCCAACTTGATATTTTTTTGATATTCCAGTTTGAAATAGTAGCGTTTGTAAAACTTATAGTAGCGTTTGTATTCGCCATCTGCAGGAGAGAGGGGAAAAAAAAAAAACTATAGCCGCGTTTTAAAAACGTAGCTATAGACATATTCAAAAAAATATTAAAGGGGCTGTAGCCGCGTTGCTATAGGTTAGAGATATAGCCACATTTCAAAAATGCGGCCTAAGAAGGGGGTCTATGGCTGCGTTTCAAACGCGGCCTAAGGCTATAGACTATGGCCGCGTTCAAAACGCGGCCTAAGAAGGGGGTCTATGGCCGCGTTCAAAACGCGGCCATAGTCTATCATCTTAGGCCGAGTTTGAAACACGGCCATAGTCTATAACCTTAGGCCGCATTTTGAACGCGGCCATAGACCCCCTTCTTAGGCCGCGTTTGGAAAATGCGGCCATAGACCCCCTTCTTAGGCCGCGTTTGGAAAATGCGGCCATAGACCCCCTCTGGCCTATAGTCACGAGGTTTGGGCCACATTTGAAAACGCGGCTTGAAAAAATGCGGCTATAGGCCAAATTGGCCTATGGCCACGTTTTTTGGACCTAAGGCCGTGTTTTACAAACGTGGCCGCAAAACGTTTTTTTTGTAGTGAGAGTTACAGTATGACCTTTTGTCCCTCATAAATTTGCCTCATCATTACAATGATAAAGTTAATGATTTCTGGATAAGTTGATAATTGGCAAGATAACTTGTACTTGTGGTATGATTCAACAATTGATTCGTACCAACATGGAAGCCAATTTAATAGACTCACCAATTTATTAACTTACCCATCATTCTTTTATATAAGATAAAAATTTTACTCTAGTCTAATGTCTGTGAACCTCCTTCCTAAAAACTTCAATTTCGGTCCTTCCCCCCCCCCCCCCGGCACAAGAACTTTGTACTTGTGAAGTGACTATGCCGAACATGCGCGGTGATCCCATAATTCTTTTCTAAAATTAATGAATTTGTTTCAATTATATACGGAAGCCTTAAATCAATGAAATTAATCCTTCCAAATACAATCTATTAATTTGTATATGCGACAACAATGGACTAAGATTCGGTGCAATATTGCTATTGCACTGTGCAATTAACTCTTTGTTATGAGAGAGAAATTAAAAAAAAAAAAAAAAACCTAGTCGTAGCCCCACATAATGCTTGGGAATAAATAATTATTTGTATTGTAATATAATGTATTATTTTTTGAAGATAATTTGTTCTCCCTAAAAATTAAACAATTTATATTTGGTCTAATTAGGTCTACTTCGGTCCAATTTGGTCCACTCGGTCCAATTCGTTCCACTTGGTCAATTTCGGTCCCCCTTTAGTTCATTTTAGACTAATTGGTCCTTAAATTGATTTTTTTGTTGGTTTTATTTTTAAGTTTAGCTCATAAATTTATTTATTTATCTTAATTTTTAGGTTGAAAAGTATGAGATATTATTATATTTGGTCTAAACACTTTAGTTTTGAATTAAAAAAAAAAATACAAAGATAATACTAAAATAGACATTAAAAATTAGAAATTAGAAATATGAGCAACAAAAATGATAAATATTCAAAAGTCGTATTCGGTCCACATTGGTTCTATTCTGTCTATTTTGTCCTATTTGGTCCAATTTGGTCCTATTTAGTTCTATTTAGTCTATTTTGTCCACTAAAGTTCTATTCGGTCCATTTGGTCGTATTCAGTCCACTTCGGTCCATTCAGTCCACATTGGCCCTATTCTATCCATTTTGGTCCTATTCAATCCATTATATCTACTTTGGTTCTATTTTGTCCACATTGGTCCTATTCGGTCCATTCTATCCACTTTGATCCACTTTAGTCCTATTTGGTCCATTTGGTCCTATTTGGTCTACTTTGGTTCTATTCGGTCCATTATGTCCACTTCAGTTCTATTTAGTCCACATTGGTCTTATTCAGTCTGATTCGGTCCAGTATGTTCACTTCGGTCTGATTTAGTCCCTTTCGGTCCATTATGTCCACTTCAGTCCTATTTGGTCCATTCATTCTTATTCGGTCCACCTTGTTCCTATTCGGTCCTATTCTGTCCATTTAGTCCACTTTGTTCCATTTGGTCCAATTAAGTCCATTCAGATTACTTCGGTTCATTTTGGTCCACTTCGATATATTTTTGTATACTTACATAATGGGAAAAAACATGTTTGGGTTGAAAGCACCTAATCTAAATCCAAATTTCTTTAATATATATATATATATATATATATAAATCTCAAACTCGTATAACCTAAAATCTTAAGCATATCATTTATTGTTGTTACGCTTTTATTGAGACACATTAATGTAGCATTTCAGTCCACTACGATATTGGCTAAATTTAAGTGAAAGTCTTTCTAAATATAAAGGCTATAAATATACAAATGTAATCTTTAGGGCAATTATTCATTTGTTTTAACGTCATTACTTTTAAATGAATTGCATGAGATTGATTATACATTTAAGCAAAAGAGCAAGACTTAGATACAGTACTTAGGTGTTGTTCGTTAGGTTCCCTTTTTAAAATTCTGCTATGTGAATTTTTTCTCATGAGATGAAACTTTTTTTTTAGTTAAGTATCTACATGTCAAAATCTTAAGAGGGAAACTTAAGGAATTGCACCTAAGGTATTGTACCTAAGTTTTGTCCTAAGCAAAATAAATAAATAAATAAATATATACATATTTGTATGTATGTATGTATGAATGTATAATTTTTATTTAAATAAATTATTCAAGTTATTCATTCTCTTAAAAGTGATTATCATGATATGTATAATCAAAACTCATATCAAACTTATACTCAATATGTATAATTTGTTCTCTAAATTTTATTGTAGAGATAGAGAGACTACTTGTGATGAGGAATTAAAAAATACAATATGAAAAGGTATGAACCCAAAATAGGGTTTTAAAAACTACAATGATTCATCAATATAAAGTAGAGTTGTAAGAAAGAATAAAAAATCAAGAGAAAGAGAATAACCACTTTTTCAAAAGAGAATGTGAGAGAGAATATTAAGAAATTTATAGAAAATAATATGAGAAGAAAAAAAAGTAAAAAATAACTAATAGTAAACACTGAATTATCTAAGTCATGTTATGTAATAAAATAACATTATATTCTTATATACAATCTTTATAATGCAATATGATAACATCTATGAAATCAAAGAGAATAAAAAAGATAACAACTTAAAAACACAAAACTTAATCATATCAACCCAAAGTAAAGTTCCAAATAATACAAAAAAAATCATCAACCTAAAGTAGAGACGCAAGAAAAATATAATAAAATCCACCAAAAATGAAGAAAAAAACGAGAGAGAGAGAGAGAGAAATAACATTTTGTGTGTGAAAAAAATATAAATAGAATGGAAAAGAGAATTGTAAAAAATTTATAGTAAGAGAAGGGGAATAAGAAAAGCAAAAACTAAAACAAGATAAAGGGATGGAGGAAAAGCGATATTAAGGTAGATATATAATACGTAGTGGGGAGATAAAAATGTAAAAAGGAAGGAAAAAGTTAGAGAAAGTATAACAATAAGTTGATAAATTAATAAGAAATAAAAAAGAAATAAAAATAAGAGAGAATGTTAAAAATAAATGAACGATGTGGCTGTTGACATAGCTCAACAGTAAGATAGTAAAAAGTTGAAGGTTACTGTGGGGCCAAGAAATAGTCAGGCGACCCCGGCCCACTCTGAACCAGGCCCAAGGCCCATGCCGAGGACGCGTCCAAGGTCCGAGGACTGAAGTGTAATGCCCAGCTGCCCACGAAACGGTGCCGAGGATGATAGCGTCCTCGGAATTCCGAGATCCGAAAACGGACGAGCCGCACTCCATCAAAGGGAACCTTCCCGAGCATCCAAGGAGCAAACAGCAAGTACCAAATACCGGACATGGAAGCATGGTGGAGGAGCAAACCCCAGATGAACTGTCACCTCCACATTAAATGCCCCCAACTAACGTCCTGGCCGCATTAATGAGGAGGGGACGCCTCAACAGTGCCACCTTGGTTGCTGCCAACCACAGAGACAAGGGAAAGGTGGCTGATGGGACAGGCACTCAAGTGATGCCCTAATCCCTTTACAAGTGTAGGGTTAGGATCGATTGGGGGAGGGATATATAATGTAAGGAACTCCTCCTAAAGAGGGGGGACGAAACACTGTAGTAATTTGCAGGCTCTGAGAGAACTTTGTAATGAGTCTTAAAGAAAGAAATTATAAGAACTCCAAGTCCGGAAGAACGCGTCCGAGGAACACTATTACTCATCCCAATGCATGTTCGGATTAACCAACCTACGTACAACCATGCACGGCCGTTGCACTTCACACTAACGCCTAGTTCTTGAGCCCATCCTCTACAAATTCATTGCGGGGAAACTGGGCTTGGGTCCATTCCCTCAAACCTGGTCCCTACAATTGGCGCTGTCTGTGGGGAGAACTTGTGCGTTGGTAAGGACAACAGTCAAGCATGGTAGGATCGGGCCCTCACCAAAGAACTCCCAATCGACCTAAACCGGCGAAGCCACGGAATCAGGGTGACTACGGCGACCCCGGGGGTGGTCAGACCGACAATGGACAATATGGTTAAGGAAGCGTGCATACTTCGATGGCGAACGAAAACCAAGCCCAGAAGCGCGACGATAGCCAGGCCACGCAATTGAAGGAGGCCCATAGCCATACTTCCCAGGCGAAGGATGATAAGGTGGCCATGCAGCACGAGATAGATGATCTGAAGAGGAGGCTGCGCCGTGCGCAGCGAAAACGGTCCGAGCCCAGCCCTGACCTGCCCTCTGACGACGAGAGCGATGACGAATACAGGCAAAGTTCAAGAACCCCCCCCCAGCGAGACCTTCTCCCACGAGGACGAGCACTACCAGAGGCGTAGACGCGCCAGCCCAACCCCCAGGGGCATAGGAGTTGACGCCATGAGCAAGGCGCTGGATCAGCTCTCCCGGTCGCCTTTCACGCGTCGTATAGAGGAGGCAGAGCTTCCTCGGCGGTTCCAGCAGCCAACCTTCATTGCTTACAATGGCAAAACGGACCCCGTGGAGCATGTGAGCCAGTTCAACCAGAGGATGGCTGTCCACTCCAAGAACAAGGCGCTGACGTGCAAAGTCTTCCCATCCAGTTTGGGACTTGTGGCGATGAGGTGGTTCAACGGTCTGAGGACGAATTCCATAGACTCGTACAGACAGCTGACCCAAGCTTTTGGTTCCCGCTTTGTCACGAACAGCAGGCCTCCTCGGCCCATGAGATCACTCCTGTCCCTATTCATGCGTGACGGGGAGACCCTCAAGGCCTACTCGGACAAGTACTGAGAGATCTACAATGAGCTGGACGGCAAGTATGACGCCGTCGCCATCAGTACATTCTAGAATGGGCTACCAATGGGGCACGGTCTGAGGAAGTCCTTGACCGGAAAGCCCGCCACCAGCGTGCGGCAACTGATGGATCGGATTGACAAATACAAGTGGGTGGAAGAAGATATGCTGCAAGGCAAGGGGAAGGATAAGGCCATCCATCAAGAGAGGAGGGATTTCAGGTCAGACCGGTATAACAACGCCCGCCCGAGGAGAGATTTCGGAGGAGAATCTGGAGCGACCAACGCTCAAACCGTCAACGCCGTATTCCGAGAACCCGTGCATAAGGTGCTGGAGAGAATAAAGGACGAGCCGTATTTCAGATGGCCGAATAAGATGGCTGGGGAACCTGAGAGGCGCAATCGGAACCGTTACTGCCAATACCACCAGGACCACGGGTATACCACGGAGGACTGCAGGAACCTCCGGAACTACCTGGACCAGCTAGTCCGGGAAGGAAAGCTGAAGCACCTGCTACTCCACCCCGACAATCGTCAGGGCCAAATGTATCAGGAACCCCGGAGGCACACCGCCATGGGGCAACCCGCTGGCACAATCAACGTAATCCTGGCGGCGCCGGGGAGGACGGGCACTCGCCCTTGGCAAGTGTTATCTGTGGCACAACCGCAAGCCGGGGAGTCCTAGGCAGTGCCGAAAAGGGCTAGAAGGAGTTCCTGGCCTCCTTTGAGCTTCTCAGAGAAGGACAAAATCGGGACCACCCAGCCCCACGACGATGCTCTGGTGGTCACCCTTAGAATTGGGGGCTATGACGTGAAGAGAGTGATGGTAGACGGTGGCAGCGTAGCAGAGGTCATGTACCCAGACCTCTACAAGGGGCTAGGGTTAAAACCGGAGGACTTGACACCATATGTCTCTCCCCTAATGAGTTTCGACGGGAAGCTCGTCACCCCAAGGGGCATGATCAGGCTGCCCATACAGACCGGCCCAAAAGTGGTAGAGGTGAACTTCATAGTGGTGTACACATACTCCCCCTACACGGCCATCGTAGGAAGACCTTGGCTCCACACTTTAGGGGGCGTAGCCTCCTCCTTGCACCAGAAGGTGAAATTCCCATCGGGGGACCAGGTCCTAGAAATCCGTGGTTGCCAGCCCACAGCGAGGCAATGCATGGTGGCTGCCATATCATGCCGACTTGATGCACAGCCATCGGCCCCTACCGAAGAGGATTTATAGCAGTCAAAGACCATGGTAGCGCACCCTAATGTAGCTGCCGGAGGGGCCAAGTGTGAAGACTTGGAGAAAGTGGTAATCGGTGATGATCCCGAGAAGTTCTTCCGGGTCGGGGCTCGGCTCCCTCCCGCCGAACAAGAGGAGTTGGTCGAGTTCCTTCGAAGCAATATCGATGTATTTGCATGGGACCCCTGCGACGCACCAGGGATTGACCCGTCCTTCATTTGTCACCATCTCAACGTTAGTCCATCCATAGTGCCCAAGAAGCAGTCGCCTCGACGCCCATCGAGGGAGCACGCTGACGCCATAACGGAGGAGGTGAATAAGCTCAAGCGTGCTGGGGCTATCAAAGAGGTTTTCTATCCCGAATGGCTAGCCAATACTGTGGTGGTCAAGAAGAAGAGTGGAAAATGGAGGGTCTGTGTGGATTTCACCGACCTAAATAGGGCGTGCCCAAAAGACCCGTTCCCCATGCCTCGGATCGACCAGCTGGTAGATGCGACCACAGGCCATCCTCGAATGAGCTTCCTAGACGCCTTTCAAGGCTACCATCAGATACCACTGGCCCTAGAAGACCAGGAGAAGACCGCCTTTGTGACACCCATCGGGAATTACCACTACAAAGTAATGCCTTTCGGTCTGAAGAACGCGGGATCCACCTATCAAAGGATGATGACGAGGATGTTCGAGCCGATGCTGGGCAAGAGCATTGAGGTCTATGTTGACGATATGGTGGTGAAGAGTAAAGTGGTATCCGAACATCTGAGGGACCTCGGCCGCACGTTTGACGTCTTGAGGAGGCACCAGCTGCGCCTAAATGCCTCAAAGTGCTCGTTTGGGGTAAGCTCAGGCAAGTTCCTTGGGTACATGATCACCCATAGGGGAATCGAAGTTGACCCTGACCAAATCAAGGCTATTCATGATCTGAAGCCTCCGCAGGACCCCAAGGAGGTCCAGAAGCTTACGGGGATGATCGCGGCCTTGAACAGATTCATTTCCCGATCGGCTGACAGGTGCAGGCCCTTCTATCTCCTGATCAACAAGTGGAAAGGGTTTGAGTGGTCCGAAGACTGTGTTGTAGCTTTCCAACAACTCAAGGAGTACCTATCCCGGCCGCCTGTCATGTCCAATCCTAACGCCGATGAGGTCTTGTACGCATACCTCGCTGTGGCGCCCCACGCAATGAGCCTAGTACTGATACGGGATGACAGTGGCGTTCAGAAGCTAGTTTATTATATCAGCAAATCGCTACATGAAGCGGAGGTCAAGTACCTGCCCCTAGAGAAGGCCATACTGGCTGTGGTCCACGCCATGAGAAAGCTACCTCACTACTTCCAAGCTCACACGGTGGTCGTCCTAACTAAACTGCCCCTGAAGTCTGTGCTACGGACCGCCGATTACACCGGGAGAATCGCAAAGTGGAACACAATCCTTGGGGCCTTTGATATCAAGTATATGCCCCGGACTTCCATAAAAAGGCAGGTCCTGGCGGATTTGACGGCCGAATTCGCCGAACCCATTGTGGAAGCAGCCCCTGGGGAGGAGAGCTCGGATAAGAAGTCAGTTGGGGCAGTCTCCATCCCAGGGTCACCCTACTGGAAAGTATATATTGATGGCGCAGCGAACCAGAGGGGGTCCGGAGTGGGGCTAGTATTAGTATCCCCCGAGGATCACGTCATCGAGAAGTCCCTGAGGCTCGAATTCTCAGCCACAAACAACGAGGCCGAGTATGAGGCGTTGCTTCAAGGGATGGTCATGGTACGGAAGATGGGAGGAAGATCGATAGAGGCATTCTCAGACTCGAGATTGGTGGTAGGACAGGTAAACGGATAAATGGAAGCCAGAGATCCGAGAATGCAAGAATACCTGAGCCAGGTCCAGCGCTCACAGTTGGAGTTCGACCTCTTTAGCCTGTCTCATATTCCCCGGAGTGGGAACAGCCATGCCGACTCACTACCCACACTCGCAACGTCCACGGCGGAGGGCCTGCCCCGGATCATACTCGTCGAGCACCTAGAAAGAGCGAACGAAATGGCAAGGGGGCCGGTTACCGTCAATGAGATTGAAGTGGGTCCCAGCTGGATGGATCCCATAGTGAAATTCCTCAAAGATGATATCCTGCCCGAAAATAAGACAGAAGCTGAGAAAGTACGGAGGAGAGCTCCTCGGTTCTGGCTATCCGAGGATCTCCGACTATACAAACGCTCCTACTCTGGGCCATACCTACTGTGCGTCCACCTAGAGGCAGTAGAGTCACTGCTCGAAGAGCTGCACGAAGGAATCTGTGGGAGTCATACAGGAGGGAGATCCCTATCACACCGAGCCGTCACGCAAGGATATTGGTGGCCGGGAATGCAACAGGAGGCCCTGGAATATGTCAAGAGGTGTGACCAATGCCAGAGATTCGCTCCGAACATTCACCAGCCGGGAGGGGTTCTCAATCCCTTGTCCAGTCCCTGGCCGTTCGCCCAATGGGGCTTGGACATTGTAGGTCCCTTCCCGAAAGCGTCAGAGAATAAGAGGTATCTGCTGGTGGCCACGGACTACTTCACGAAATGGGTCGAGGCCGAGCCCCTGGCCAACATTAGGGACGCAGACGCCAAGAAATTCCTTTGGAGAAACATAGTTACGCGATTTGGGGTCCCTCACACCCTCATCTCGGATAATGGGCTCCAATTCGACAGCAAGGCCTTCAGGAGGTACAACAGCGAACTTGGGATCACTAACAGATACTCGACGCCCGCCTACCCTCAGGGAAATGGACAGGCAGAAGCCGTCAACAAGGTTATCGTCAACGGGCTTAAGAAGAGGCTGGACGACGCCAAGGGAAAATGGGTTGAGGAGCTGCCCCACGTCCTATGGACGTACCGGACTACCCCTCGGCGGTCAACAGGGGAAACACCTTTTGCCATGACTTATGGCGCCGAGGCGGTGATCCCCCTGGAAACAAATTTTCGGACGCTGCGAACGAGCTCTTTCACTCCCGGCAGCAATGATGAACTGCTGGGAAGAAGCCTGGACTTGGTGGACGAACGAAGGGAACGAGCAATGATCCAGCTGGCCTATTACCAGCAAAAGCTCAAGTAAGGGTATGACACCAACGTGAAACTCAGGCCGCTGGCACCGGGGGACCTGGTGCTTAGAAAAGTCGTCGGGGCGGCCAAGAACCCGTCCTGGGGAAAGCTGGGACCCAACTGGGAAGGCCCCTACCAGATTACCTCAATAGCAGGAATAGGTGCATACTATTTAGAAGATCTAGACGAAAAACCTGTACCCCGCCCCTGGAATGTAAATAACCTGAAAATGTATTATTATTAATGAAGCAATCCTTTTTGAATTCCGACTCTTAACCTGTTTCAACTTGGGATCACATGTCCGGACGGCAAGGCCTAAGTGTTAGACAGAACCAAGGCTCTGCATGGTCCTCGGACTCAGGCCTATAGGGAAACTAACTACTTCAAATACTAAGTGTTAGACAGAACCAAGGCTCTGCATGGTCCTCGAACTCAGGCCTATGGGGAAACTAATCACTTCAAATACTAAGTGTTAGACAGAACCAAGGCACTGCATGGTTCTCGGACTCAGGCCTATGGGGAAACTAACTACTTCAAAATACTAAGTGTTAGACAGAACCAAGGCACTGCATGGTCCTCGGACTCAGGCCTATGGGGAAACTAACTACTTCAAATACTAAGTGTTAGACAGAACCAAGGCTCTGCATGGTCCTCGGACTTAGGCCTATGGGGAAACTAATCACTTCAAATGCTAAGTGTTAGACAGAACCAAGGCACTGCATGGTCCTCGGACTCAGGCCTATGGGGAAACTAACTACTTCAAATACTAAGTGTTAGACAGAACCAAGGCTCTGCATGGTCCTCGGACTCAGGCCTATGGGGAAACTAACTACTTCAAATACTAAGTGTTAGACAGAACCAAGGCTCTGCATGGTCCTCGGATTCAGGCCTATGGGGAAACTAATCACTTCAAATACTAAGTGTTAGACAGAATCAAGGCACTGCATGGTCCTCGGACTCAGGCCTATGGGGAAACTAACTACTTCAAAATACTAAGTGTTAGACAGAACCAAGGCACTGCATGGTCCTCGGACTCAGGCCTATGGGGAAACTAACTACTTCAAATACTAAGTGTTAGACAGAACCAAGGCTCTGCATGGTCCTCGGACTCAGGCCTATGGGGAAACTAACTACTTCAAAAGTACTAAGTGTTAGACAGAACCAGGGCTCTGCATGGTCCTGGGACTCAAGCCCGTGGGGAAGCCGACTACCTCAAGGGGGCCCACGTTATAATGATTGGTACCACGATTGGCCGAGGTGCAATTGAAGCTAAAATCATGCGAGTAAAGAAAAAGCGGATAGCATGCAAGTAAGCGAACAATCACAATGAGTAGAAAAAGAAACAAAGCTCGCGTTTCATTAAGTCCAAAAAGAATTACACAATACGAATTACATTACAAAAGAAAGATAAAAAAAAGGGGGGTGCGCAAAAAGTAAAGTAAAACAGGCAGAGGTGCCATGGAGTATACTCCTTCTACTCAATCGCTTACTCCTGTGGGTGGCTGGACCAAGGCAGCTCCAGGGTCTTCTGAGCTCTGGCTGAGTGGGATGACCTGCAGAGGTTCGGCAGAAGTAGCAACACCCTCAACAGGAGAAACTTGAGCATCAGGGGATGGCCTGCAACCTGCTGAGGTGCGTCCTCGTTAGAGCCATCGCTCACTTCAACCACCAGGGGAGGATTATTCCCTTGGTCTGGCTCGCCAATGGCCCCAGCATTCGAAGCCCCCTCGCTTGGAGTAGCAGCAGTTTCCACAGCGGCCTCCTCGGCCTCAGAGCCGCCTGGACCGTCTGGGGTAGCCTCGCAAATGGCAGAGGGGTAGTACACGCTCTCATCTTTCCATAGGACAGAAGAGGCCTTCACACCAGCTTGCCTAAGGGCTTCCATCCAAGTTTCAGAACAGTAGCGCCTACATATCCCAGGGACTTGGGATTTGTAGGCAGCTGCTGTCTTAGACGCCCCAGTAGCGTAGGCAGCCTCCTCTGCTTTTTTCTTGATGGTCCAGGCCTCCTCCCTACCCTTCTCCGCCTCGAGCTTGGCCCTCACAGCTTCGTCCCTAGCCGATTCGGCCACTTTCCTGGCCTCCTCGGCTGCAGCCTCCTTCTTCGTTAGATTTGCAATCAGCTCTTTTGCGATCTTCAGCTGCTCCTCTGCCTCACCCAGACGTATCGTCTGGGTCTTGGCCTGCCTCTCTGCACCCTCAAGGCTTGATACTGCGCTATCCCGAGCCTGGGTTACGGCCTTCAACTCCTGCCTGGTCTTGGCAAGGTCCTCCTCGGAGTTCTTGAGAGCCTGGGTGGCCTCCAAGCACTTCTCGCGCTCTTCTTCCATTGCCTTTTCGTGGTCGTGGGCCACCTCCTCCAGCCTGAAGGTGGCCTGGACAGGCTGCCAAACAAAACGGGTACATGGTAATAAGCCGATCTAAAAAAAAAGGGAGGCAGAAAAAATTAAAACAATAAAAGACACAAGTGTTGAGGCCTTACCATCCCCAAGTAACGCTTGAGGCTGAGGAAGACCTCCCTGCTCTTCATGGTCCCCAGCTGCTCCATGTCCGCGGGAAGTAGCAGACATCTCTCCACGGCGTCGGCCACGCGCGCGCCTTCGCATTCTCTAAAGTCCCTGAGAGAGGAATCATCTCGCAGAGGAGCCCCACGAAGCATTAGGGCGGGCAGCCATGCCTGGGCCTCGGCCGGGGCATCCACCTGCCTATCCTGAGACCTAGAGCCTATCCTCAGCTGCTTTAAGAGCCGCCGAGAGTCATCCCCCTCCCTAGTGGACCCAGATTTCTCCTCAATGGGCCTCTTGCCCTTGTCCTTCTTCTGCTTAGAATCGGAAGGCTTGTGCCGGGAAGACGGACTCGTCCGAGGTGGAGGGGGAGGAAGCCTAGATTGGGTCGAGGTCGACCTAGTCTGGGGAGGATGATTCTTTGGAGGAGGAGGTGGGAGCTTCGACTTGGATTTCCCCGGTTGCTCTTCGATCAGCTCGAGTAGACTGGGCTGGCCCTTCTTCTTGTAGCCCATCCCAAACCGAGAAGGAGTCTCTGACGCTGAAAGGTCTGCTTCGGTCAGACGAGGATCCCCAAAGTCTCCAGAAGGGTCCTCGAGCTGATGAATCTGCTCAAAAACGTCAAAATCATCCCCTCCAGGACCAAGATCTGCAGCTTCCCCTTCCCTCTTTATGTTCTCTTCTGCGGCCTCTGAGAATGTACGAGAGGAAGAGGGGACTGCTACCGTGATGCCTTCTGAAGTAGAGAGACCCTTAGGAAATTCGAACCCGTCCTCGGTCACTGCTATTTTCGGCAGGCGAGGATCCTTTGCTTTGATCACGTGCTTTGGGGTTGCAAATGACTTTTGGAGCGGCGTGTACCCCAAGATTTTGTGAGCAGCTCTGACTTGGTGGTCTGCTTCGTTTTCAAAATCTACCGACCTGAGCACTTTCTGCAAATCTTCCCTGTTGATCAAATTGTAGCGGGGCGCGAAGGAGTGCGGATCTGCAAGAAGAAAACGCATTCGCGATTAGCAACCAAAACAGTACAAAAGAAATGACGCATAAAGCAAGTTAGAATCTTTGAACCCCCTCCTACTCCTACTACCCCACCTGGTGTCCCCTCTGTCGTCGGGCAATGGATACCATCATGCCACGTTCCGGACACGATGAGAAAGTCCTCATTCATTCCCTTGTTGGACTCAGGTAGGCACTGGATGAGCCGGACCCTATCGTCCCTCGTCCTCATATAGTAGGACTTGTCCCTCAGGCGTTGAAGATTGTAGCAGTAGTTCACGTCATGATGGGTCAACCTTAGCCCCATATTCTCGTTCAGAGCGTCCACGCTACCCAGGATTCTGAACATGTTGGAGGCGCACTGGGTGGGGGTTAACCAAAAATATGATAGGTAACCCCTCGTCACCGGCCCCATAGGGATCCTCATCCCTCCTTCAAGGAAGGCGATGATGGGAATCACCACCTCGCCCTCCTGCCTCCGGAATTCCCACTCCCCCTCCTCGCAATACCTCAAGCCCACATTGGCCGGTATCTTATAATCGGCGATGAATTTCTCCATCGCCTCCTCAGTAAAAACATACTTCTTAAGTCTACCCATCCCAAATGGCGTCTAAGAGAGCTAAAGAAAGAGCGGATAAAAGAGGATGAAGAGCAGGGGGAAGAAAAGCTCAGAGAGGGATAGAGCGACTTACAGAAACGAGGAGAAGCTCCTCGGACAGGCTTTTTATGCTGAAGATGGTGGTGGAAATTTGGTTGGACTCTGAATGAAGGCGCAAGAGCTCTTGATTACGAGTGAAAAAAGGTGAAAACGGTTCGAATGGGTATTTATACCCTGGATGGAAGAGCCGCGCGAGTTTTCCCGCCCATAAATGATAGGCGCATCACGACCGTTCGATTGCCATCTGCCCGTTGAACGTGGGGAGCACAAAGCCGCCCGAATTTAATGCAGGACACGTTGCACACACCGAAGCGCCAGTAACGCACCTTGGGCAGACGAAAAGGCTCTAGTGCTGACAAAGGACAAGACTCGATTGGACGCGGAGCAGGTCCAAGGATATCAAAATCCTCCTTTCCGCCCGAGGATGCGGATAGCAAGATTTTGAGGGGCTATTGTGGGGCCAAGAAATAGTCAGGCGACCCCGGCCCACTTCGAAACCAGGCCCAAGGCCCATGCCGAGGACGCGTCCAAGGTCCGAGGACTGAAGTGTAATGCCCAGCTGCCCACGAAACGGTGCCGAGGATGATAGCGTCCTCGGAATTCCGAGATCCGAAAACGGACGAGCCGCACTCCATCAAAGGGAACCTTCCCGAGCATCCAAGGAGCAAACAGCAAGTACCAAATACTGGACATGGAAGCATGGTGGAGGAGCAAACCCCAGATGAATTGTCACCTCCACATTAAATGCCCCCAACTAACGTCCTGGCCGCATTAATGAGGAGGGGACGCCTCAACAGTGCCACCTTGGTTGCTGCCAACCACAGAGACAAGGGGAAGGTGGCTGATGGGACAGGCACTCAAGTGATGCCTTAATCCCTTTACAAGTGTAGGGTTAGGATCGATTGGAGGAGAGATATATAATGTAAGGAACTCCTCCTAAAGAGGGGGGACGAAACAAAGTAGTAATCTGCAGGCTCTGAGAGAACTTTGTAATGAGTCTTAAAGAAAGAAATTATAAGAACTCCAAGTCCGGAAGAACGCGTCCGAGGAACACTATTACTCATCCCAATGCATGTTCGGATTAACCAACCTACGTATAACCGTGCACGGCCGTTGCACTTCACACTAACGCCTAGTTCTTGAGCCCATCCTCTACAAATTCATTGCGGGGAAACTGGGCTTGGGTCCATTCCCTCAAACCTGGTCCCTACAGTTACAATTTTTATTATTGCACCGGATCTCAATCTTAAAGTGAATTTTGTCAAAATAAAATATATGGGATGGAAGCCTAAAATATATCAAATATTAACTGCCCCTGTCATGCTTCCATTACCTTTCTTGTAAACAATCCCTTACTTATAATTTGGCTATTTCAATTTACATTTTTAATTAACTCAATTTGCATATATATTAAAAATATAAGTTGGAATTACCAAATAAGTTAAGCAAGGGAGAATTTATAGGAGAGGTAGGGTTTGTATTTTGAAGGAAAGCCAAGCGTGATTGGCAAGTTAAAAATTTATTGATTCTATTAAAAAGTTTCAGTGTATATATATATATATATATATATATATATAAACTGAGTTGAAAATGTAAATTGAAATAGCCAAATTAGTAAGGGATTGTTTACAAGAAAGGCAATGGAAGCATGATTGGCGAAGTTAATATTTGATTGATTTTATATATATATATATATATATATATATATATATATGAATGATACGGGAATTGATTTGTATCAAGTCAACTTTTTAATAGAATCAATAAATTTTTAACTTGCCAATCACGCTTGGCTTTCCTTCAAAATGCAAACCCTACCTTTCCTATATATAAATTCTTAACTTATTTGGTAATTCCAACTTATATTTTTAACTCAAAAGCAAAGGTTCAATGGCTGGCGAAGCTCTCATCATCCTTCTTCTCTTGTTCATTACAGGTAACTGACTGATACGCCCTTCTCTTTTCTTTTGCTAGATGATAGTATATCACAAAAATATCACAGATATGTGCAAATTTTAATGTACCTTAATATTGATATTTATGAGGACAAGCAAAGAAGCTGGAGGTATAAGTTAACATGTGAATTATTGTTTCCATCATGAACCTTAAACGTGAGAATGACGATATATTGACTTTTATCAAGATCTCACTGCCTAAGTGGTTTAGGCAAACTGGCAAAGTGATATCAACTTATCACGTACAAAGTCCTTGAACGTATCAAGTTCAATAATCCTTGCGCCTATGTTTTATTTCATTGACTACTAGTGTGGTAGTTAAAGTAGGGGGTGAGGGCTTAATGTTCTAACAAAAAAAAGAAGTATGCGATGATGAGTAAAGTAGTAACTTTCACACATATTCCATGCACGTTATTTATTTCTCGTTTTAATTGTGGATATCAATAAGAGATGTGTACATCATACATGAAATTTGAAACAATATTTTTCAAAAGTAATATTTACTGTCTAAGTTTGAAACAATATTTTTCAGGTGGACAGTCTACGGTAACCTTCAACTACGAGAACCGATGCACTGAGTCTATATGGCTCGGTGCCACCTCATCAATTGGTGACAGTGATCCTGAGTTCACTTCAGGAACTTCAAAAACACTCCAAATGCCTGATCAATGGAAGGGTTTCATTTGGGGGAGGACCAAGTGCACCTCAATGCCTCAAATTATTTTTCATGTGAAACTGGAGATTGTGGTGGTGGCAACAAAATTTGCCAATGGCCAGTACCCAATTCCCCAGTGACCATACTTAATTTCACTATTAACCAACCAGTACAAACCAATCCCCTTGTGGTCTCCTATGAACTGAACTTGAACCATGGGCATAATGTGCCGGTCCGGATCCAACCCGTTGGTGGGTCTCTAGTTGGTGGCACTGGACCATGCCCTGTGGTGGATTGTGCTCAAGATTTTAGCAATGTGTGCCCGCCTAACTTAGTGGCCAAGGGCAGGGATGGTCGCTATGTTGGTTGTCTTAGTGCTTGTGATGCTTTAAAGGATCCAAAACATTGTTGCTTTGGAAATTTTGCTAGTCCACAGACTTGCCAGCCTAATGAGTACTCAAGTATCTTCAAGAAAGCATGTGGTCTAGCCCACACTTATCCTGGTGATAATCAACCTCCAATTTATAGTTGCAGTGGGGCAACGAGTTTCAGTATCACCTTTTGTCCTGCATAAATTAGCCATGTTTGGTTTTTTTTTTTTTGGGGGGGAGGGGGAGGGATGGGTTTCGGCTCTTTTGATAGAATAGAACAATGCGGCTGTTTTGTATCTTTAGTCTTGACAAAATAAAAATTCTTGAAAAGGAATATTGGGTAGATTCAAATGTTACAATGGTGTGAATTGTGCAATTTCTATACTTCTAATGAGATGAATGATGTCATATTCATGTGTATGAGCAATAGTATTGAAATATTTTAAAACTTTACAACTTGTTCTTATTGGGAAGTATCGTTGGACTTAATAGGCATCAATGTGGGTGTGATAACCATGACCAAAGAAAATGCTAGGTCAAATGCATGTGTATCCCTAAATGAATACTCAATTGACAATATTTTAACCATACATCTAGGGTTTTACAATTTGAAAGCACCACTTGATTATTTAAGGATTACATCAGGAAAACCACAATTTAATAAATTACCTTATTATTCAAATGAAATTTGAATTACATTATCTTACAAAAAAATTACAATACTATGACTCTTAGTTACGTTTTAACAAAATATGAAAACTAATTTAGTCCGAAGGAATTATGTGTTAGCTATCCCCAGAATGTGATTCACGCATTATGGCTTTCGGCTGTATGGGACTTTGATCCAACGGGGAGATTTCGCCAAGTTAACCACTTCTCCAAGTTTTTAGATTTGGTGCAACCCATAATTGAGGAAAAAAAAGTATCTGGATGTTTTCGCAATTGGTTCCGTAGAAATAGACTTCGGGTAGAAGAAAAATCATTTCCTATTAATGATGTGATCCCAATGGCCAAACAAATCCTCTCTGATTTTATTTGGGCCATCCCAGTAAAATTTATCCTCCCACTGCCTTAAATCCAGATCAGGTTTTTTGTTTGTCTCCTTCAATGAACCCTTTAGTCAAAGTTATTTAATTTAATTTTTTTTTTTGGATAGAATCAAAGTTAATTGTGATGGTTCAGTGTTTAAGGAGTCGAGAAGCATGGATTAGGGTGGTTGTTCGAAATTCTCAGGGCTTGGTTTTGGTGTCTATGAAAGAGAAAATACTCTTACCCCACTCGGTTTCTAATGTATAGAATCCATGGCAGCAGTGCGGGCTTTCAAGTTTTGCTCAAGACCTTAGTCTTTCATCCATTATTTTTTAGGGTGACTCCGAAGTTATCATTAAAACTCTTAGTAATAAAGATGAATCATTCTCCTCCTATGGTCACCTCATTGCTGAGGCTAAATTATTTACACATGCCTTTTGTCCTTTTGATTTTTCTCATCCTTGTAGATAAGGTAATTATGTAACGCATAATCTTACTAGACATGTTAGCGATTTTTCTGTGAAGATAGAGGATGTTTCTCCACACATCAATAATGTACTTATAGCCAACTTTGATTAATCTCATTTTTAATGACAATGCTTGGCTTCTTTCTTGAAAAAAAAAAAAAAAAAAAAAAAAAAACTTGAAAAACAAACAAATTCTCACAAAAGAATAAATTCATTTACCCAGTCACAAAACTAAGCACAACTAAATTTTAACAAAATCTATTTCCAACAGAACTAGTAAGAAACCAAAATTCTAGTCCTATATAATTTCATTTTCCAGTCATAGAAACCACAACTAAATTTTAACAAAATATCCTTAAACCAAATAGGGAAACACTAAACAATAATGTATATTAAAGCTCCCATCTCCACAATGTCTTGTTTTCATTTGGTGGTTGTTGGTTTGTTAACACTACCATGTCATTCCCATGCGACATACTAAGTTGAATTTTAAGGCCTTGTGAGCACACTCATGTGTAAAAGGTGCAATTCTATGCGGGTCCATCCTAATTGGCACAGGAGAATCCCACTAGCCTTATGGGTGGGAGTCGATCACCATTTGTTTGTTTGTTTTTTTTTTTTTTTTTTTGGAAACTAATTTGAATCTTTATAAAGAGCTCTAACAAACCAAAAATGGATCAAAATTAGGGTACGGACTTCTGAAGGTATAGGGCACCCAAATCTCCTTGGTTAGGTTGGCTGATCTCCGCTTGTGGACTTCATAGAGTCATGTTTCAATAAGGATCCCCCTAAGTGGAACATTTCCTATGCATGCAAGAATTAAAAGTAAGGCACAAATAAAAGCCCACATCCTAAACCCATTATTTGTGAATTAAAAAAAAAAACGAATATTCAATCCCTAGGGTTTTGAAAGCTACCGTGTTCTCAACATATGCAAATTCTTAGCATGTCTCTTGTTAGAAATACTGAATGACTCTCTAAAAGAATATACAAGAGTGTCTTTATATAGGAGACATATGAGTGTAGTACAAGTAAGAGTGTTCAATCCCTAGGGTTTTGAAAGCTACCGTGTTCTCAACATATGCAAATTCTTAGCATGTTTCTTGTTAGAAATACTGAATGACTCTCTAAAAGAATATACAAGAGTGTCTTTATATATGAGGCATATGAGTGTAGTACAAGTAAGAGTGTAGTACAAGAATGTGTGCTATACAAGTAATCTAGTTAGGCCTAAAGCTCGCAACACTATACACGTTAATAGCCCCCCTCAAACTCAAAGTGGATGTGAGACCAACTTGAAGTTGTCAACTAAAGTACGAAAGCATCCCTTAGAATGTGACTTGGTAAAGATATCTACAAGTTGATCTTTAGAGGAGACTGAGATGTCCAAAGCATCCTTAACACTGGATGTCCAAGCTCCATGGAAAGGCCAGTTTTGGGCCCGAACCCGATGCTCCACCAACTCAGGAAAGTTCTCTTGTGAGACTGCCGATTGTAGGACCGGTCAGGTTACGTGCAACGGTAATCCTGCAATCCTGCCAGCTTCTTTAGTAGAAATCAGCATAGCAGCCAGGGGTGGGACAGACTTCTACGATGTTCGCCTTGTAGATGGCTTCAACTTGCCTGTTTCTGTAGCCACTAGAGGCGGCACCGGTACATGCAAGGCCTCAAGCTGTCCAGCCAACGTGAATGCGGTTTGCCCAGCGAAGTTGCAAGTGAAAGGGTCTGATGGCAGCGTGCTTGCTTGCAAGAGCGCCTGTATTGCTTTCAATCAACCACAGTATTGTTGCACTGGCCCATTTCGCCCCCCAAAATCATGTCCACCCACAAACTATTCTCGTATCTTTAAGCAGCAGTGTCCTCAAGCTTATAGTCACGTTACTGATGATCAGAACAGCTCCTTTACTTGCTCTGGTGCACCCGACTATGTTATCACTTTTTGTCCATGAATTATAGAGAGGAATTATGCGTTCCCAAATTTGTAATAAGAAACTGATATGTTTAGTACTAAGGCACATGTATGTATGTGTCAACGAATAGTTATTTGAATAAAACATATACCAAATAAATACTACAAAATTTTACTCATTTTTTTGAGAAAAGTATGGTAGTGCTTATGAGTTATGAGAAGGAAGTTTTTTTTTTTTTTTTTGTTAGCTCTCCTAAACAATCACTAAAGAAAGAGTGATTGGGCTTAGATCCGGTAAGTGACAACTTTGACCGATTCAACATGATAATAATACGTAAATATAGGTTAACATGATAATAATACGTGAATAAAGGTTGGGATTTGGTAGGATGGGATTAGGTAGGATTAAGAATTTATAATATATATAAAAAAAATGAAACACGTATGTGTGTGTATATATATATATATATATATATATTAATTGAATTAGATTTTATTTCATATTTAAAGCTACAGTAAAATTTTAACACACGTTATATTTGCTTTGAATTTGAATGCTAGAATATATAGTTTTATATATAAACACAATTATAATAAAATGCTTATTAATAACTATCATAATTATCAAATTTCATATTTTTACCAAAAAAAAAAAAAAAATCATACTATGTAAAACTTTCATATGCATTGCAAGGGTTACCAATTAGTTTTTCAAAATTTTCAAGGTAATTCTATTAGGAAGTTTTTAAAATCTTATCTATCCACTTTGAAATGCATGAATTGGATTTTTCAATTATCTCATTAATAATTTAACTAATAAAAATTTGCAATAGTCCAGATTTTTTGTTGTTGGAACATTTATTTAGTAAAATAAAAGTTTATTAAATTAATTTGTTGATTTAAATGATAAAATGACCATGTTAATGGTTGCTCTTAAGATAATTGTTAATAAACTATATTAAGAAAGTTTTTAACACCATTTTCATGGAAAATATAAAAAGTTACTAAAAAAATTAATTGTTTTATCATTTTCCCATAAACATGTTTCTAAAAATAGTTCATAAACCAATACTCTTAGAGTATGCGTTATTCATTAACATTTCTCAATGATAAAACTGAGCTTCGTGTGGTTAATAAGCATAATTGTGGAGTTAGTGTTACTATAGAAAATCCTCAATAAGTAGTGTTTTAGGAATTTTATGGAGGAGTTATCTTAAAATCTCTAAAGATTCTTAAGCCAATACTCTTCCTTGGTAGTAATAAATATATACGACACTACAATTATGAACTGGTTAATACTATATGTGTCAAATTTTTTTAATAATATATTGGTTGGTGTGCATAAATTTAAGATGATTGTTTGTGTTTTTTGTTGTTGTAATATTTATGTATAAATTGATTTATATATATATACAAGATAAAATTTTCATTCTAGCCTAATTTAAATGTATATGTGTGTGAAGTTTATTATTAGAGACTTGAATTCTGACCCTTACACCTCACACCCACAAGGACTTATACTTGTAAAGTGATCATTGCTTGTAATATTTATGTACAAATTGATTTTATATATATTTATAACTTTACATGCTTTGAATTGATATGGATAGATCTAAAAAGTCCTGAGAAATGTAGGAATCAAAAAAACTTTTCAAATTTTTGCATAAGACTAACTTCAATGCAAAATTGCAAGAATCGAATTCAATGAATTAGACAAATATTATTTGTCTCCACATTTGTCCAATATAAATCCCCATTTCCATTAGACTTAAAGATTAAACTTCCATAATTTTCTCACAATATCTTTGTTTTTCTTTTTGAGAAGTATGTTAATTTTCAAAATATTACATTCGTCTTAAATATTTTGTTTAGATTTTATGTATACGTTTTTACTTATATAGCATTGAAATTTATTTAGGCTTATTTTTTCATAGTATGTGCCAATTTATATTTTTGGTTTTCTTTATGATGAGTATACTTGGTAAGGATCTATTTTTGGCTACATTTAGTTCAATTAAAATTTGGAAGTTAAATTGTGATATTATTGCATCACTATGACATTATTTTTTCTATTGTTGTATCATGAAATTCTAGAAGTGTTTATAGCTAATTGATATATAAAACATAAATAATACAAGAAAGACACCTAGGAACAAATAAGTTTGTAGGTGACAATTTCACTATAATCGGATGACATTTCTTAGTTGCATGAATTAGAGGAATTTTCCCCCGAATGTATTTAGTTTGAATTTAGTTTTAGTAGAAAACCTCATAGATTAAGTGTGACTAACAATAATAGTATTCATGAAATCAATGGGTCATAAATAATTTCTTACAAAATTTATCAAAATGCATTGCGCACCACGCGGGATATTGGCTAGTTAGATACTAAATTTCACTTCCAAGGACTCTAATAACGACTTGACTAACCATCCTTTGACAAGATTCTATTCAAAGAATAGAGAGATACATCCTCAAACAAGCTTTGGTGGTCCATCATGTAAGTGTAAATCCTCTCTCTCTCTCTCTCTCTCTCTCTCTCTCTCTCTCTCTCTCTCTCTCTTATCAGTTACCCTTATTAGCCACATTAAAAACAAAGATAGATAGAGTTTGTCGACTAAACTTACATACTCAAAGGAGGTTTTTTTTCCTCACTCAAACGGTCAATCATCTTACCCAATTACCTGCCATACCATTACAAAATCAGTTTTTTTTTTTTTTTTTTTTCCTATGAAAATTTCAGGCACCAAACAACGATTGGGGGTTCAAAAGCAGGGATGGATCTTTTCAATATCATTCTCACTAAGGTTCATCTCTCTCTCTCTCTCTCTCTCTCTCTCATTTAGTTTTCATTCCCTTAATTTGAAATAGTGATGAGTTTGTCTCAATTATTGATCTTTGCAACTTCAACGGTTTAGTTCTATTTATATAAAATTTGTGTATGGGATTTGGTACTAAAGTGGTAAAAGGGTGGTGGGTAATTCAAATTATTGGTGTCATAATATTGGAACTACTAAAAATAGTGGACACTAAATCAATGTGTTATTGGAGTGTTTTGAAATGGATTAGGATTGGTAGATTGTCCATTTTATTCCTACCCATAAAATTTTAATGGAATTGTTTTGGACAACTAGAACTCTAAATAGAGTGGAGGATTTACTTGCTCACTTCCAAGTGCAGGAGATCGTAGCAATATAATTCTCGGAGTACTGAGGTTGAACCACAAGGAGCAGGGTAAATTCAAAGACAATATAATTAAATAACAATTTGGGTGAAGAAGAAAAGTAATTTTCCTTGGAAATTGTTAACAAGAATAATAATAAAAACTTATTTAAATCAATAATATAAATACTAGGGCATCGGGGTGTTTTCTTATATCGATATGAAATTCTTTGTGATCTAAGAAATTATATATTTCATAATTGATTGTTCTTATACAATTAAAAACTTATGATTCGGTTGAACTAAGACAATTTAAGAACGCATGATAACCTCGATTAATAATGCGGTTAGAAAAGTTTTTAGAAAAACTCATTCACTTTAAAACCTGATTTCTATTGGAAACTATTAGAAATTCATCTGAACAATAAGAAAAACATGATTGAATTTATGGAAAGCATGGAAGAACTAATACATCAAAAGAAATCTAATTGAACAATCAAATATGTCGTTGATAAAATCCTAGAAAGAATCACATTGAATAATCATTCCGTATAGAAGAAACATAACCCCTAGCCCTAGCAAAGAGTTTAGGCTACCATTAGAGAAAGGAAAATACTATTTAGAGTTACACTAGGTGTAACTTGAACTTAACTCTATATATATATATATATATATTACAGTAATGGTGTGTAAATTGCAAGGCTTCAAAAGCTATTTTATATTTAAAGCTCCACTAGAATTTTAATGCATCATATTTTCTTTGAATGGTAGAATATGTAGTTCCATATGCAAATAAAATTGTAACCTCCCCACAAAATTGTAGTCCCAAAAAACTCGCCTCTGCAATCACTCCCCACAAAAAAAATACAAACAAAATTATAATAAAATGCCTATTGATTCTCCAAAAAAATAAAATAACATATCATAAAATGCCTATTAATAATAATAATAATAATAATAATAAATGCCTATTAATAACTATCATAATGATCATAATTCATAAAATCATATTATATAATACTTTCATGTGCATTGCACGGGTTACCAATTAGTTTTTCAAATTTTCAAGATAATTCTATTAGGAATTTTTTTTTTAAAAAAAAATTGTCAATTTTGAAATGTGTGAATTAGATTTTGCAATCTTATCAATAATTTAATAAATAAAAAAATTGCAATAATCAAGATTTCTTTGTGTTGGAGCATTTTAATAATAAAATATTTAATAAACTAATTTGTTGAATTAATTGATGAAAGTGCGAGTTTTATTTGGTTAATGAGTCATAATCGAAGAGCTAGTGTTTTTATAGAAATCCTCAATAAGTAGTGTTTTAGGAACTTTATGGAGGAATTATCTTTAAAACTCTAAAGAATCTTAAGCCAACTCTTCATTTTTTTTTTAAAGAGTTTCAACCTATAGCGTCTACCCCTAATGGTAGTTCTTTATCATCAAACCAAAATACCAATTGGTTTTTGGTGTAGGCAGGAATTGAACCCCAAATCTCTTATTCAACTATCATTGATTTTACCAGTTAAGTTAACTGAAACCCACTAAGCCAACCCTTCCTTGCTAGTAATAAATAGATATTAAGTTACAATTATGAACTATATAATATATGTGTCATATTTTTTTAATATATTGGTTGGTATGCATAAATTTAAGGTGATTGTTTTGTTTGTGTTATTTTGCAATATTTATGAACAATTTGACTTTATTTCTTAAAAAATAAAAAATAAAATAAAAAATAATTATTTCTGTATTAAATATATATACATTTAATTTATGCATATTCTTGGATTTTGTTAGGCAATGGTTAAAGTAGTCCGAATCGAACCCATTGGTGGAACTCTAGTCGATGGGTCAGGGCCATGCCCTATTGTGGATTGTGTTCTAGCTATAAGCAATGTGTGTCCATCTAACTTAGTGGCCACAAACAAGGATGGGCAATATATTGGTTGTTATAGTGCATGTGATGCGTTAAAGGATCCAAAATATTGTTGCACTAGGGATTATAGTAGTCCACAGACTTGCCAGCCTAATGAGTACAACTAGCTTCAAGAAAATATGCAATCTTGCCCACACCTATCCCCAGGTGATAATCAACCTCCAATTTATAGTTGCAATGGGGGGAAATGAGTTATAGTATGACCTTTTGTCCCTCATAAATTTGCCTTGTCATTGTGATGATAAAGTACTTAATAATTTCCGGATAAGTTGATAATTGGCACGATAACTTGTACTTGTGGTATGATTCGGAAATTGATTTGTATCAACATACATGGAAGCCAATTTAATAGAATCAACAAATTATTAACGTGCCCTTTTTTTTTTTTTAATATAAGATAGAAATTTTACTTTAGTCTAATCCAAATGTATATGTATGTGAAGCTCTTTCCTAGAAACTTCAACTCCGACTCTTACCCCCCCCCCCCCAACAAGAACTGTGTTCTTGTGAAGACACCATCACACCAAGGGTGTGTGGTGGTCCCATCATTCTTTTCTAAAATTAATGAATTTGTTTCAATTATATGCGGAAGCATAAAATCAATGAAATTAATCCTTCCAAATAGAATCTATTAAATTGTATACGTGATGACAATGCATTGAGATCCAATGCAATATTGCTATTGCACCATGCAATTAACTCTTAGTTATGACAGAGAAATTTAAAAAAAAAAAAAAAAAAAAAAAAAAAAAAAAAAAAAACCAGTCGCAGACCCACGCGATGTGTGGGAATAAATAATTATTTTATATTATAATATAATGTATAATTTTTTTCTCTAAAATTTTTTGACCATAGTTTGTTCTCACTAAAAATTAGACAATTTCAATTCAATCCAATTAGGTCTATTGGTTTTTTTCTTAATTTTTGGGTTGAAAAGTATGAAATTTTATTATATTGGGCTAAACTGTTTAGTTTTGAGTTAAAAAATACAGAGAAAATACTAAAATAGACGCTAGGAATTAGAAAAACGAGCCTTAAATGCAATAAAAATGACAAATATTCAAAAATCTTATTCGGTCCATATTGGTTCTATTCGGTCCATTCTATCCCTCTTTGGTCCAATTTGATCCTATTCGTTCTATTTAGTCCAATTCAGTCTATACGGTCTTATTCAGTCCATGTTGGTCCTATTCCGTCCACATTGGTCCTATTCGGTCCATTCTATCCACTTTGATCCACTTTAGTCCTATTCAGGCCATTCGGTACACTTTGGTTCTATTTGGTCTATTATGTCCACTTCGGTCCTATTCAGTCCACATTGTTCCTATTTTGTCCTCTTCGGTCCAGTACATTTTCTTCGGCCCTATTTGATCCGATATGGTCTCATTCGGTCCATTATATCTACTTCAGTCCTATTCGGTCTATTCATTCTTATTCTGTCCACTTTGGTCCTATTCTGTCCACCTTGTTCCTATTCGGTCCATTCAGTCCTATTCTGTTCATTTGGTCCAATTCAATCCATTCAAATCACTTCGGATCATTTTGGTCCACTTCATTCAACCTAAAATAGAGATGAAAGAACAATACAATAAAATCCGCCAAAAATGAAGAGAGAGAGAGTCAGAGAGAGATATAACGTTTTGTGTGTGAAAAACCTATGAATGGAATGAAAAAGAGAATTGTAAATTTATAATAAGAGGAGGGGAATAAGAAAAGTAAAAAAATAAAATAAAATAAGATAAAGGGATAGAAGAAAAATGATATTAAGATAGATAGTAGTGGGAAGATGAAAATGTAAAAGGAATGGGAAAAGTTAGAGAAAGTATAACAACAAGTTAGGAAATTAATAAGAAAAAAATAAAAAATAAAAAAGAATGTTGGAAATGGGTGAATGATGTGGTGATTGATGTGGCTCAACAGGAGTGTAGTAACAATAGATGCTACGCTTATATGTGTGTGTGTCTGTGTGTAATAATAAAAAAATTGAACGTTGAATTTTTTCTTTCTTTTTTTTATTCAGGGATTGAAATTAAAAGTGATTTTTAAAACTTTTAATCTAGCTATTGTACCGAATCTCAATCCTCAAGTGAATTTCGGTCAAAATAAAATAAATGGGATGGAAGCCTAAAATCAATCAAATATTAACTTCGCCAATCATGCATCCAATGCCCTTCTTGTAAACAATCCCTTACTAATTTGGTTATTCCAATTTACATTTTCAACTCAAAAGTCAAAAGCAAAGGTTCAAATATATATATATATATGTGTGTGTGTGTGTGTGTGTGTGTGTGTGTGTGTGTGTGTGTGTGTGTGAATGAATGATACGGGAATTGATTTGTATCAAGTCAATTTTTTAATAGAATCAATAAATTTTTAACTTGTCAATCACGCTTGGCTTTCCTTCAAAATACAAACCCTAACTTTCCTATATATATATTCCCCCTTGCTTAACATATTTGGTAATTCCAAATTATATTTTTTACTCACCATCCTTCTTCTCTTGCTCATTACAGGTAACTGATTGATACGCCCTTCTCTTTTCTTTTTCTAAATGGTAGTATATCACAAAAATATCACAGATATGTGTAAATTTTAAATGCACCTTAATATTGATATTTATGAGGAGAAGCAAAGAAGCTAGAGGTATAAGAACCTTAATCGTGAGAATGACAGTGTATTGACTTTTATCAAGATCACATTGTCTAAGTGGTTTAGACAAACTGGCAAAGTGATATCAACTTATCACGTATGAAGTTCTTGAACGTATCAAGTTCAATAAAACATAGGCGGTTGCGCCTATGTTTTATTTTATTGACTAATAGTGTAGTAGTTAAAGTATAGGGTGAGGTTTTAATGTTTTAACACACACACACACAACACCACCCCCCCCCCCCCCCCCCCCCACAAAAAAAAAAAAGAAGTGATAGGGTAAAGTAGCAATACAAAAAATGTGGACCTGTTTCAATCCTTATTTTTCGAGGGTTTATTACATGAACAACGAAGCAAGCATTTCCTTAAAAAAAAATGATGACTGACTAAATAAGAGAAAAAAAAAACAGCAGGAATTTAAAAAATTATGTCCTTAGAAAGCTTGAATTTTAGTTGAATAAAAAATAACTAATAATTAAAAGGGCTGTCCACGGGTCGGTCCGGGTCGGATTTGTACCCAATTCAAAACCGCCCTGACGGAATTGGGTGGTAGAAAATTGCACCCGTCCGCCGACCACCGGAGTAGTCAGGTCAGGCAGATCAGACCTTTAACGGTGGTGGGCGGGTCAGTTGGAGTCATAGATCTAAGAAGACGACGAGAAAACGGTGAGAAAAGCTCAGATTCGGTGAAAATCTCATCGAATTCTATGAGATTTGGGTCCGTTTGGATATCGCGTATTTTGCTGAAAACTGAAAACACTGTAGCAAAATAATTTTAAAATGTGTGAATATTATTATGGGACCCATTTTTAATAAAAAAGTTGCTAAAAAAAAAGTTTGTGGGTCCCGTGAACAATGCATGGGACCCATATGTCTGGGCTGAAATGCGCTTTTCCACAAAAAAAAAAAAAAAAAAAAAAGATGGAAACACAGACATTGAAATGCACCTGTTTCATCCGTATCCAAACCCAACTTTCGACAAATTCAGCGAAAATCTCACTAGATTCGATGAGATTTCACTAGATCTGGTCAAAATCTCACCGGATCTAAGTGAAATTCCGGAATCTGGGTTTTTTTGCCGAAATCTGGAAAATTTCACCCAAATCTGTGTATCTTTCAGTCGGTTAGGGTTTTTTGAGTTTTAGGGGAGGGAAACCGAAACAGAAACTAACCCGCCGGAGTCAGTTTCTGGTGGTGAAGACCTGTTGCCGACCGCTAGAGTAGTCGGGTCAGCTGGCATCGGATCGGATCCGGTCGATTTCTTCTGGTGGGTCGGGTCTTCGGATGATTCTAGAAAGCCCTAGTATATATTATAAGCTTCAATTTCATAATATAACTAAAAGGAAGAAAGAGCAGAGTATATGTCTGCCTTACAAATAGTGGCCAGGGCTGCTGGCAGATTATCCTTATTATAACACAAAGACAAGCTAGAACCTAAGGCATGTTTAGAGCATTCACATCAAGGATCTCAAAAAATATAGCATTTAATAACTCAAAACTCTACTTAATCAATTTTAACAACTCACTTTATAATTCATTCCACATCAAAGTTTCTATTTTTTTTACCATGACATTTATAATAATATAAACAACTCATTAAAGTAATAAAAAAGCAATCACCACAAAAACCAATCGCCACAACCAATTACCACAAAATTATTAAAAAACTAATAGCAAGTTGCTACAATGAGCTCTCATTTATGAGAGTTCACTATAGCAAGATATCAATTTTTTTTTAGATATGGCATCTTTGATGAAATATGATTTTTTGTGGTTTCAAATGCTAAAAATAGCTTTTGAGTGGGTTTGACACTTGGGTGAGATGCAGTTGGCCAAGGTTGGGGGCTTGGCGAGAGTCGTCTAGCGAGATCGGCGACATACAAGGTGGCGAGATTAAAGGAGAGATTGATGACAAGATTGGAGGTGAGAGTGAAAGGAGAGGATGATTCTATAAAAATAGAGTGGAGAGGCTAAGAATGAATAAGAGAAAATGAGAGTGAATGAGAGAGGAAGAGAGACTGAGAGAGTGAATCAAACGGGTGAGAGCGAGGAGAGAGAAAAGTAGAAATTTTTTTTTTTAAAAGGTTTTAGTATTTCTATCAATACAATTCTAATATTAAAATTGTACTCTCAATTAGTATTAAAACTTTTAGGCCATGTTTGGATCAATTTTTTTGGTAACTAAATTTCCGTCACTCATCACTCAGCACTCTAAAATACCATGTTTGTTTGGCACCATCACTCACTTCTCATCACTTAATATTTTTCATACTATTTGTGGGTCCCATACTTGTCACCCAGTGCAGTTTTTTTTTTTTTTCCCCAATACCCAAACTCACCGAACCCAGTGAAAAAAAAAAAAAAAAACCAGAACATGAAGACCGAACCAGTGAAAGAAGAAGGGAAAAAAGAAAAAAGAAAAAAAAGAAACCCAGAACAGACCGAACCAGTTAAAAAAAAAAAAGACCGAACCAGTGAAAGAAGAAGAAGAAGAAAAAAAAAAAAAAAAAACTGAACAGCCGACCCAAGAGAAGAAAGGGAAAAAAGAAGAAGTCAAAATGTGGTCAAAAGGTGTGGCTGAGTATTGTTTGTGGGTCCCCTATGTGTGTTTAATTACAATATAGCCATTGAGTTATGAGTTATGGAAACTGAAAACAGCCAAAATGTATTTTCAGTTTCCATAACTCATAACTCAAAAATCAGAGAATTGAGTGATGAAAACAGAGTTATTGTGCAGCCAAATAACATTTTTGCTATGGGTCCCACCATTTTTGAGTTATGAGTTATGGAAACAGGTGAACCAAACAGTCTCTTAGCATTTAGAACATCTGATGTGAGAGGTTTTTTGGTGTTTAGTGTGCCAAATACCAAATATGCTATAATAAGAGGATTGAGATAAATGTTGCACATGATGCAATTGCTTTCAACCTTAGCCATTAGATTAAAAATGTTTTTATTGTTTGGGAGAGAGAAAATGAGCAATTACACCCATTAGGTATTGGACTAGATTTCAATCCCTAATAAGACTAGACTATAGAGGACAACAACAAAAAAGAGTAAAAAGACTAGTAACAAGTAGATTTTACACTACATTTCAAAAATACCAATATCAAATTATTTATTTTATATTACATTTTATTAAAATATGTTTTTTAACTTTTTATTACTCTTTTTATTTGTATATAAAAAAATTAAAAACTAATTTTGTATATGAAATAATAATCATCTAAAATTTATAATGATTATTGCAACAATTTAAATTTACACAAACTTATTACATGATATAAACGAATGACAATCAAAATTTACCTTTTTTTTACCATTTTACATTAATCGATACAAGTGCTGTACGCTTGTACCTGATTTGTAAGGTGATAATTTAAGGGGTGTTTGATACTATAACTTCAATATATATTTTTAATTTTTATATAACATTACATAATTTTGTACATTTTTTCATCTACAAGTATTTTTAAAAAATACAAATAACACGCCCCAAGTTCAAAATATAGAGGGTGAAAAGTGAAACCGAAAAGTGAAAATTCGAATAACATTCTTACTCTTTCCAAAAAAAGAAAAAAAGAAAAAGAAAAAGTCACGCACAGAGACTGTAAAGGAATTATTTACTGTTTAAGGTAAAAAAGAAAAATATACTGCTGGGTTAGAGCAAGGCTAATTGGGTAATTTCGATAATGGGCACAAAGTACAGAGTCAGTTCTACATCACAATTTCTTACGTGCGTTTAACTGCAACCCTAGATTTATTTTAGATTTATTGTCTACCCTTCTTTTACCTCTCTTCACAGTTCACATTACGCGTGTACTTTATTTTATGTCTCTCACTGAATCTTCCTTCTTTCATTCATTCATTCATTCAAGCTCTTCCTCTTCAACCACTCCTCCGCCTCTAAAAGCCACATCTCTACCGTCTGCTCTAAACACCATATCTTCCACCCTCCCTTCGACCTTCTCTGCGTCTCTCTCTCTCTCTCTCTCTCTCTCTATAAAAACCTTCAAGTTGGACCCTCTGCGTGTCTCTCTCTGTCGCAAGATGAGAGATCTTAGGTATGGCTTTTTTGTTGTTGTTGTTAATTGTCATCAGATCATATGTTCATCGGTGCGGTTGACCCTTTTTTGGAGGCATTTATTTTTTCACTGCACACAGAAGAGATGACATCTCTTTTCTCTAAGATGAAGAGCCTCCACCGCAAAGCCGAGGTTGCAGATCGGAGTAAAGCAAAAAAGGGGGATGGGGTAGATCGGAACGCCGTGTCGAGATTATGTTTTCATGGCTGTTCGGTGTTCATTGGTGCGGTTGACCTTTTTTTTCAAGGAGTTATATTTGTACCACACACACCCAGTCGAGAGAGAGAGATATCATGACATCGGTTTCTCCAAAATAAGAACACCTCCAAGGTTGTTGGCGATGGCTGTCTGTGTGTTCAGACATCGGCCGATCTGAGTAGAGCAAAGGTGAATGGGTAGATCGCCGATCGATAAGGTGTGAATTGTTGTTGGTCGATCGAGACCTATCTATCAAAGGTATGCTTCCTTCTTATTCTTTTCCGTTATGCCCTGAAAGTAAATTGAAGTTATTATTATTTTTGTGTTTGTGTTATACTTATACCTGCGTTTCCTTATATTATTTTCCCTTATTCTTTGTTTCTTTCTTATAGATCTGTGACGTTTTCTTATATTATCTTTCTTTGTTTTTGAAAGAAACTAACAAATTTTCTATCACCATCGTAGGTCCTTTTTTTTCAGAATGAAAGAAGGGCATGAAAAACTGGCTTAAGAGATAAGCTATTTCTTGGCTTCTACCCTTTTTTTTTAATGTAATGTAAGCTACACACGTGGGTGGGGTGGGGGGTGGGGGGCTACGGCTCCCCCAGAATTTTGAAATATTCTTTATTTAATTTTTTATGTTTATAAAATTATTTTACTATTTTGAAATTATAGCCTACAAAAATGGCACAACAATGCTTTAAAAAAAAAATTGGCCTTTCTTTATTTTTTTCAATTTCATTTTTTTTTTTTATAGAGAGATATTTCTTTATTTTTCTCAATTTCAGTATTTATGGTAAAATGTGATCTTATATTTGGCGAATTTTTTTCCCATGGATGTCCTAATGTATGACTTATATCCCCCACACACATAATACATAATGCTAGGTTTTTGTTTTTTGTTTTTTTTATTATTTATTTATTTATAAAAGTTTGGCACCTTGTTTGGATTTATCTTTTCAACCCATTATGTGGTGATTAAGTCATTGAATCATTAACAAAAAAATTTTATTACTAAAACTACGCAAGAAAAATCTCTTAAGTTGCTACATAATGGTTTAGAATAAGATAGCTCCAAACATATTCCTCCAAGTTTTGAACTTTCATGTTTTTGAAAATTTCATTAGTTCAATTGAAATATTTTTTACATATAATTTGAAACAAATGTATTTTTGATAGAAAATGCTAAGTGTTTTTTGGGGTGTGTATATATGTAACTTATGAAATAAAAAAAAAGTGTGTATATGTGTGTGTTAAAAACGTATTTTTTGGGTTGTCTTGACTAATATATTAGTATCACAATTCTCCTTCACTGATACTACAGCACCGTAAATTTTCTAGAAAATTATTCATTCTCCAAAAATCATTATCTAGAAAACCATCTCATTTTCTTGTGTTTGGTAGTCACCTTGAAAATGAGCTGAAAATGTGATTTTTCATTTTCGGTGTACACAAAAAATGCATTCAAGCTATAGAATATAAATTTTTTTAGTCGCAAGAAATGTAAACCATAGGTCTTGTACGAGTGGAATGGTCAACTAGACCGGTTTCTGTGAAGTACATGAAATCCAAAACCAGCCTTAACACTCCACAAAAAAAAATAAAAAGTCTTTAACACACTACTACACAGCATGTCAAGCCCCTGCATCTCCCGCCCCCCCATCAGCTGTTTCTGCTGCATCTCCATCTTAACACACTACTACTCAGCATGTCAAGCCCCTGCACCTCTCGCCCCTGCATCTCCCACGCCCCCATCAGCTTCTTCTGCTGCATCTCTAGCACGTCCAGGCTGCACATTTAGTCAAGTGGTAAGTTAAAGCATGCACAATTTTTTGGGATAGCAAGATATTTTCTATTATGCTTCTATTAGGAATAAAAGCAACCAGAGCAGGGTCAATCAATTTGCTTAACATTGGTCTGAGCCTACCCACATAATAAATCAAGAACCTTCTCCAATGATACGCACATAGTAAATCAAGAACCTTCTCCAATAATACCCACTGAATCCCAAACGGTCCAAATATAAACCTCTGCAACTTAAAAGCTTCACTACAATGTATGAAAAGGTGGTCCACTGTCTCCCCAGTCACCACTACAACAACACATACAACAACAACTCACCATTGAAAACAAGAAAGAAGAAATTTTGATGACAAGAGAAGTACCTCCAAAATGCTAATTACAGAATGCAGGTGTATAAGCTCTTGTTAAGCCAACAAAACTTAGGTTATGTTTGGTAATCTATATATTGTTTTTTAGGCTAAGCTATTAACTTTTTTTTTATTGATATAAAAAAAGATGTGTCTAAACTATCACATGCCAGCATAGCAGGTACATGCATTTGTTGCCAGACTAAAAGACGCTCACTAAAGTCTGAACACACAGGCATTGTATCTTTCAAACATAAGACCAAAACCTGAACATGAAATCTCATTGAACTCTAGGCTTGGGTCGTTTCTTCATATATTATTGGTAATTGATGCTCAAGTTTGTCATGTCTGGCAATTCCTCTTGTCAGGCTGTGAACTAAAGAGGATTTCATGGATGACGAGAGGAAAGTGGAGGGAGGGAGGAGAGAGTGGTGGGTTTGGGTCTGGCCACAAGTTTAATTTAGACTTTGTTATTGTGCTTTTGGTTTCGCTTTTTTGTTTCAGCTAGGACTCGAAGCCTAGACTTCATTAAGTTCATTAGGCTTCTCCGTGTTTTCATAACTGAAAACAGGTTATTAGCTATTCTCAGTTTCCTTTGGAAATTGAGATTTGGAAACCATTTTTGTATTCTGTCTATTTTGAGTTACCAAACAATTCTTTTGGTCTAGAAAATAGAAAATAGTTTTTGAAAGTAGAAAATTGGAAAAAAAAAAGCAGTTGTCAAACATACCCTTAGTGTTCTAATTGTTTAAAATCAAAATCGATGCAGGAATATTCATACTTGGATATTTTCTAAATGTATTTGCTGGACTACTGAATCTCGGGTTGGCTCCATCATACTAATGCCAGAGATTGATATAGTGGAGGACAGGGTGTAATCTTACGGAAAGGATGCCCAGCATGCATAAGACAGAAAAGTGAGTGCAGGTGAATTAACTTACAGTTGCCTAGAAGTAGATGTTTTTACAAGGAAAGGTTTATCACTATCCATAGAAGTGCTAACCTTAACTTTAGATTGTTCTCCATTTCTGTCGTGGTCACTCCCCCCGTATTCTAATGATACTGAATCAATTGATCCCTGAAGAGATGAAGGCAATGGCACCTTGTCTGGTGGGACATATATGAGTATGAATATAGATATTGCTACCAAGGTAAATGCAACCCACACTGACATGGTTAAGAGAGCTATTGTCTCCACCTCACAACTGTTGCACTATTTGCAGTAAGAGGATAATCACCTGATGCATCCTCTTTTACAAGTAAAGGTTTATCACTATCCATGGAAGTGCCAACCTTAACTTTTGATTGTTCTCCATGACTGTCCTGGCCACTCCTACCATATTCTAATGATACTGAATCAATGGACCCCTGAAGAGATGAAGGCAATGGCACCTTGTCTGGTGGGACATATCTGAGTATCAATAGGTTAAGAGAGCTATTATCTCCACCTCACAATTGTTACAATATTTTTAGTTTCCCTCATATTTTTGCATATTTTTACAACTGTTACAATATTTTTCCAATATATCACAAAGTATGAGGTAATTTGCATATGTTTCCAATAAAGTAAGGCTTTGGTGAGTTTATCAGATAGGCCAGAATTGCATAGTCTAATGAAACGTGTTTTCCAGCTTTATTTCAGGAAGAGACAGGCACCGAAATAAAAGAAACGGAAGTAATGACAAAGAACAAGAATGCATTGGAATTGAGAGATGTTTTGAGAGATCTGTTGATCTTCTAAAGTCTTTTCTAGTTGGGACTGTTTGTGTGGTCTCATACTGGGGTTGTATTAGATTTCCTTCAATCTGCTTACTTTTTTTTCTCTTGTTTCAAGTACACTTTGTAAACATGACGGACTTTTAAAAAAATGAAATTATCCATTACCTATCAAACAAAAAAAAGAAGATTGCACCGACGTTGCTGAACCATGGCATAATAAAATATCACACAACCCAATTCTACACATTCAGATAGCCATTACACTCTTCTAGCTAGAATGCTACAGTTAGGTTTCCTCGTATATGTAAGGGATCATGGACGGACCTACTTCTTTCACATAAAATTCATGTCAGGTGTATGTAGGGTGGAGATCCCCTCTCTGGCAAAGAGAGCTTAGAACAAATTGCCAACTAGTTCTATTCAAAATTGATATTATTCTGATATATCAATGATTTCAAATTGATATTATTCTAAAAAGGAAAAAAAATGTTATCATACCCATTTCTGATTAATGATTTCAATAAAATGCAATGCATAAAGGAAATCAAATCAAAGTACAAATCTACTACCACGAAAGAGTATAGAGGAAAACATGAATCAGATTCAAGTAGATCTGGTAATTAATCACCTTCATCCTGCACTTATTCATGTGCTTTTTTAGTTGGGAGTCTCCCAGATAGATGTCATGGCAATGAGGGCATGGGCAACGTCCTTTACCTCTTAGGTCTCTCTTCTTTCCTTTCAGATCGAACACTTTGGGATTTTTGCTATTCTTCCCCATTTGAGACGGCGGAGAAAAACAAGAAGCAGCTTGAATCACCTTTCAATGAAGAGACTAAACTGGAAGCTGAGATTGAAGCTGAGCTTGAATCACCTTCATCCTGCACTTATCCATGTGCTCTTTTAGCTCGAAGTCTCCTTGATAGATGTCATGGCAATGAGGGCACGGGCCACGTCCTTTACCTCTCAAGTTTCTCTTCTTTCCTTTCAGATCGAACACCTTGGGTTTTTTGCTTTTCTTCCCCATCTGAGACCGCGGAGAAAAACAAGAAGCAGCTTGAATCACCTTTCAATGAAGAGACTAAACTGGAAGCTGAGATTGAAGCTGAGCTTGAATCATCTTCATCTTGCACTTATCCATGTGCTCTTTTAGCTTGAAGTCTCCTTGATAGATGTCATGGCAATAAGGGCACGGGCCACGTCCTTTACCTCTCAGGTTTCTCTTCTTTCATTTCAAATCAAACACCCTAGGTTTTTTGCTCTTCTTCCCCATTTGAGACCGCGGAGAAAAACAGAAGCAGCTTGAATCACCTTTCAATGAAGAGACTAAACCGTAAGCTGAAATTGCCGTGAAAAGACACAAAAGTAAAGGCTATCGCTATCAGAGTATATTATTATTATTATTTTGTTAAAATGCAAAACAAATAAAAATGGGTTAATTTTATGCACATTTTGTACTACGGTAATCATATAAATTTACATAATTATACACTAATTATTGTGCGTTATTTTTAAGTAAAAATGTTTTAATTTTATATAATTTTTTATTATACACCAATTGATGTGTGCTCTAAGTTTTTCCAAAATCTATTTTAGTCTCAACTTTTCTTTCATTTATTTTAGTTCTTTGAATTTCAAGTTTATTCATTTAAGGCATTTGCCAACTTTAGGTTTTTTTTTTTTTTTTTTTTTTTTTTTTTTTTTGAGACAATAGTATTATTAAACCCGGCTCAGCCCGGCCGGTCGAACTAGTGACCTAGCACATTGACCAAGCCGGGTGATCAATTGGATCGGAAAAATATGTGACCCAGTTAAAACCAGTGCAACCTAGTGGGTTTTAAGCAACCCGTGTGACCTGGTTGGGTTTTATTAACACAGCTGGGTTTGTGAATTGTGTAAAATTACATTAATAGATCCACTTTATTAACTATTTTATTATTTAAATGTGTGATAATATGGTAATTTAAACAAAAGAAAACTTAAAAAATTCAAAAAAAGCATTGTTCCTTGCGCCCTGTCCTACAGATTCACACTTTGTACTTTATAATTTGTACATATACTATCACTTTTCAGTTTTCACAATTCTCAAAACTTGTTGCTACGGGCTACTATTGTGCATAATTTTTTTTTTTTTTTATGCTTTGAAGTCTGAACAGATGTACTTGGCCAACAATTAGCATGTAAGTATGACCATATAACTCTATGCCATTGCCTCCATCTTCTTTTGTAGGTTTTTTTTAATATACTTTATTTTTTGATTGCTTTTTAGTTTAGGCATCTTTGGTTTTTTTTTTTTGGTTGTGTACAGTGTGAGTGTGTGACATTGTTTCTTCTTCGAGTTTTGACTATTTTGTTGCTTTGAATTTGTTTGTTACTTCAGGTTTTAGCTGACCTTAACTTTACTGACAAATATAAATTAATTTGTTTGTTTCTTCTAAAGCTATTGCTAATCAAGAAGGGCAGGGTTTCAATGTTGTAAAAGATTTTGATTGCAATTTGCAAAGAGCAATTTCTGATTTCTTGTACTCCTAAGGAAATGTGGTTTTAAGAAGAAAAAGAAGATCCTAAACGTATTTAACCATTATTGCCTGGTACGTTTCCACACTCACAATTATCACCATCTTCTTAATTGTCTGTCTAACTCTGAAGTGCAAATCATCACAAATGATATCAAGTGGTTAACCTTGCAAAAATTTGGCAGCACTTTCAAGGTAAACACAAATTGAATAAACCCCATCAGTATTTTGGATGAAATCTTAAAACCTTGCAGAATCCATTATAATGTTTTCAAGCTCACTCATCACCAAAACAGCTACATTCATGATTTTGTCCTCAACTTTTGAAAAATATATTGCTCAAGTGTCTTATGATATGCCAATTGGTCCCTTTTCTTTAATGTCTCGTGTGTAACTTCCTTCTTTCGTAATAAAGATTCCATAACACATTCATCTTGCAAACGAAATTTCTAATTAAACAACTTTTTTCTATACATAATGTAGAAGGGTAAGAGCTTTCATAAGATATTCAGTTTGTATCAAGGAATTTTTAATTCAAGAGTTTTCAACTTATATATTTTTTTGTTGGTAAATTACACATACATCAGATGGATCTTGAACCCTCTGACCTCACCCTCTACCTTGCTCTCACAAGGAGAGAAGGTGCCATTTGAGCTGAGCTGATTGGCGAGTTTTCTATTTATAATATAGAAAGAAAAATTTATTATCAGTTTTACTAAATATATTTAAACGCGTTGGCTTCGTATTACTTACTAGTGAAATTGTTCTAAGCAACAAATCAAGAGACTTACTAAGTAGGCCTGATGCTCTTTGTCAGTCTGCAGACGCTGCATTTAGCTCCTAAATAAAAGAGAACACCCTTGGAGAGTAATAAAAGTTGTTCCAGGGATAAAATAATTGAGCATGTAAAAGAAACCTATGAATCTGAGCACCAAGCAACATAATCTCCTAAATTAACACCTTTGACAAAAATGATGTATTTGCATTATTGCATAAGATGTTGGCTATGGAGGCCCTATAGTTGCACAGGAGATAACTACAAACCAAATTTGAAGGAATGACATCCTCAAAAGTTATAGATTCAAAAGGCCATTCTCGCCTTTTTCTATTGATAAGCTACACACGCACTTAATGTGTCTTGAACCCATAACCTCACCCTCTACCAATTTTCTTATATAGGTGAAGGTGCTGTTTTTGTAAAACTTTTTTTTTTCCTCAGTACCATATGAGTAAAACTGATTAGAAAATGCCAATTTAAATTTATAATGAGAAACAAAAGAGCGAGTTTGACTCAATACTCATGTAATTCGCATAGTATTGGAAAAGAAATTCTTAACTATAACATTTTTATTTTTTATTTTTTTTATAATTTGATAGTTATAATGGGGTAGGGAATTTGAATTCTAAATGTCTTGGAAACACCAAGAGTGTGTTTTTATTTATTTATAGTTATCTTGCAAATACTAAGACTAAGGTGCTAACCAATTGAGTTACAAGACTCTTGACATATAGCTTACTTTACCCTCAAGCATATAAGCTCATGGCCATGTTAAACACAAATAGTAGTTACCAACTGTTTGAGATGGTTATATTGTTTGCACCTGTCAAGCAAAATTCAACCTGAAAATCTACCTCTCTCGTTCAATGTCAACCTTATTCATCAATGGTTTAATGTGTAAATTGCAAGAAAATAAATGGTACGCGCAATCTCAACATTAAATAAGAATCTCATATTTTAAAATTAATAATAATAATATAATTTCACAGACATAAGTCTAAGCACAATCTTACTAATAAATAATAATAATAATAATAATAATAATAATAATAATAATAAAAGAAAAAGAAAAAAGAAGAGTCCAAGAAAAATATTGAGAAGACTCATTATCAAGCATGAAGCAATGAAAAGAAACCGATTTCCCTCATCAGCTCATGTTCTCCAACTTAAAAAACTATAAGATAGCTCAATCATGAATACCAAGCTACTATGTTCTAAAAGGGAAAGAGGACTAACTTGTTTTGCCTTCAACATAACATATTACTCTATTCAAACCTTTCAAGTTAGAGCACTCGACACCCTTCTTTGTCGGATTTTTTTTTTTGGCACGGAAACAACAGATGAAACCCCGTCAAATGGTTCCTATTGCATAAAAAGCTTGTAAAACCCATCCAGAAATTGGGACAAATCAATATTATTCAGACTCATTCCTACCTATCTATTAAGCTTCAAGTTTTTCAACCCTAAAGGCAAAAAATTTACTTAGCTTGAACAAGATGGAGTTCTTCACACAGAAATTCTAATCAACAAGATAAATTAGTACCTATCTGTAGGAGTTGGGTTTGAATACTGTTCTTGAGGGATAAATGACCTCAAGCCCAACGAGCCCAATATAATAAATTTGTAGAAAATGGGTTGAAGAACTGGGTTTTGACGAGTGTAACAACAGTTGGTGGTGATATGAAGAACAGACAAGTAAAACAAATATGGACTTGGACAAAAGGCTCACTCCTCAGCAATAATCAAAGGGGCTTCCATTTATTATTTCTTAAGTGTCAGTGATAATGGTTACAAAGTTAGCTTAGGTTGCTACAATGTTCTCTCTCTGGTCACTTCTCCCCCCATTCTCAGTGCTCCTTCCTCTATATATTCTGGTTTTTTCCTCCATCTTCACCATACACGTGCAGGTCAGATCTGTTGTTTGATTGTCTTTGTCACATCAACTTCCTATCAGAGCTCCTAGGTAGTAGTTGTGAGTCAGAGAAGCCACTGTTCAGGTATCATTTCCATATTAATGCGGCCAGAGTGTTAGTTGTGAGCATTTAATGTGGAGGCTGTAGCTTTCCTTAGAATTGCTCTACCGCCATACTCTAGGATGCTTTGGAAGATTATTTTTGTCAGTAAATCTCTCTACACCGTCCTCGGCCTTGGATAGCCGAAGACAGAATTATCCCCGGCACGGTTTCTTGGGCCGCCATGGTCACTATGGTATTCTTCATATGCGATTATGGGTCTCAACATGGGCTTCAGGCCCAGTATAGAGAGTGGATGCACATCACTGGGCTCTATGGCCCCACACTATCCCCAAAAGCTTAAGCTATAAAAAAAATATATTAAATTTAATCATTTAATGAGAATTCTAACCCTCTATCTCACGTATGGGCTCAAACTGCCCTTAAATTTTAGATCCAAGCGTGTGAAATTTTTAGTTTTTCATTTTTTATTTTATATATATATTTTTTAAATAGGACGTAAAGTGGAGACATTTGCACTGATATCATGATAAATTAATTATTGTCCCAAAGAGCCCAGCGTGTGAAATTTTTATTTATTTTTTGAATAGGATGTAGAGCGAAGACAATTGCACTGATATCATGATAAATTAATTATTAATCCAAAAGCTTAAGTTATTAAAAAAATGGCAAATTTACACATTTAACGATAATTCTAATTGAAAATTATGGGTTTTGAACTAATTTAACATACTCAAAAAAACTAATGCTAACAATAAAAAACTAACTAGAGTAGTAAAGTAAGGGTTTTTGCCATCACTTGACAAAAACACTGAATCCAAAACAACATAACTACGCTAAAAAAACACTAATCACGTTCCACATTTGAACACAAAAATGACATAATCAAGCCCTAAAAATTCATGTAGAATTTAAAAAGAATTAGTACCTGTCGTCCTCCTGGAGATACAACCCAGCAACAATTGCAACCAGCATTAGCTTCAATTATTAACCAAATTCACTCTCTCTCTCTCTCTCTCAGAGGTACAAGGCGGCAATGTCCTTCAGGGAAGTGGAGGTGGCAGCTCTGACGATTAGGGAATCACCAGCTAGCAACGAGACGAGAACCTAAACGGCCTCAGAGTACATATATATATATATATATATATATATATAAAAGCACTACTAAACAAACCAAAATTTTGAAATTAAGCGAATTGAGAACTAGTGTTCTGATTTTTAAAAAAAAATATAATTTGATAGTTAGTTACCGTTTGGCTAGAGTGATGACAGTTTAAAATTGTTATCTTTAGGCATTTGGTAAAATCTTCAAATTGTGATTTTTAGTCTTGTAAATGTAAGAAAGTGCATTTTTGTAACAATTGCAGATTGCCAATTTTTTAAAAATTTTAAATCAAAATATTGAATCAAACTCAGTATTAGGGGGAAGGATTTGAACATTGAATGTTTTTACTAGACTAGAAACATAAAAAAGGTGATGATACAAAGTTCTTTACTGTTATGATTATCACTAATTCACTATTAGGGTGAAGGATTTAAACATTTGACGCTTTTACTAGAAACATAAAAAAGTGATGATACAAAGCTCTTTACAGTTATGATTATCACTAATAATACATTTTTGGGCAATGTCAAAATAGAAGATGAAACTTGAATTAGAAAGGACAATTTATTCATTCCAATAAGTTTTGGTTCAAACCAATAATAAAATGACACGTCATTCATTTCAATCGTGTGTATATATATATATATATATATATATATATATAGAGTCAAACTTGAGATGAAAATTCAATTAGAATCCTCAATGTGTCATATTTAATTTTTTTGCCTAGTTTTTGTGTCAAATCTATATATAATTAAAGTCAAATCTAAAAGAACATTCAATCAGATTCTAAATTGGATTCTAATTGTATATATATTCTAAATTCTAAATTAGACTCCAATTTTGCATCTTGTATCCTATTTATTTTTTTAAAATGTTGCGCCAATAAGTTAATTACATGCAAAACACGATAAGTTTGCTAGAAATTAGCCATAAAAAAGCCAAACATCGTTGCTGTCCTTTTTTTTTTTTTTGAGGAAGAACATCGTTGCTGTCCTAAGTCCTCCTCCACGTCCATAATCCACACGAGCAAACTCACATTTTGTTCTTCGATTAAATGAGAAATTGAATATAGATATGTGAGATTAGTGACTAAAGTTTGTATTCTCCAATGGAGTAAATGTGATGTGGGTTTGGGTCAAATCGTAACACCAACGGATACAGATTCCTCTAGGCCGCGGCGTGGTTACAGGTATGTTCTTTAAACCAATCCCTCTCTCCTATTTTATTTGTTTATTGGTTTTAAAATGATAATAATACAAGGCACCCCATGCACACGGCCTAATTTGTAGTATTTGCTTGCAACAGGGCTAGGTACTTTTGTTCTTCAATGAACAAAGAGAAAACATAAGGGCTAGATACTTTTGCTCTTTATGAACAAAGAGTGAACATGATTGATGAAGCAGGATTGAATAAAATCATGAGTAGGATTGAATTTGTTTTCAAGGGATTACTGTTAAAACATGATCAGTCCAATCTTATGAACAATAGAAGTGGGAGAATAGAAAATAGGGAGGGGGTGAAAAAGTGGGAAGATAATTAGAAAATATTTTATTTTCACTTATTTATGTTTGGTTGGAGGAATGAAAAATTAGAGAGATGAAAAACTTTTTTATTTGGTAGAGAAGAAAAATGGTAGAATAAAAAATGTGATTTGTATAAATTTACTGTCATGCTCCTATTAGATATAAAAAGTAAAGATTTATAATTTTATTAAAAAAATGGAGTGCACTTTATTGAGAGAGAGAGAGTACAAAAATCTAAAATAAATGAGGAAAAAAAAGGATTGAAAAAAAAAAAAAAAAAAAAAAAAAAAAAAAAAACAACACATGAAACTATGAAAGGAAAAACGGGTGAAAGGTGCACACACACCAAAAAAAAAAAAAGAAAAGAAAAAGAAGTAGGAACGAAAAAAATAGGACAAGTGAGAAGAAAGAGTTTGGAAAAAAAAAATTGGACAAAGTGAGAGTGAACGTTTGTTGCACAGGGCAATTTGGTATCTCCAAGTGGGATTTTTTTTCCTCTCCATTTACTCTTCAAATTGGGGAGATTGCAATTTGGTGTGTCAGAGGAGAAAACCCTTGGACCCCAATTTTCCTTCCCTTTTTTTCTCTTACCAAATATACCAAAATATTATTTTCTCTTTTATTTTTTTTCCATCATTCTTAAAATCCACCGAACCAAACAAACCAGTCTTGAAAAGTCATCCATTTCTCTCTATTAATGGGATTCTAGAATAACAACAATGCACTCATGCATTCTGTTGGACTTCAATTTTGTTATTTTATCCAACTTGTAAAGCTTTATGGCCTGTCCCCAATATTCTCAGGCTAGGAGTGCATCACAAAGTTGACCAATATATTTATTAACATTATCCCTATGATCTGTCTCTTTTGCATCACGACTACGTCTATGGCGTCGGCCACCAACTAATCTAGTGCTATTCTATATATATCTACACCTATAGCCATTACTATTAGCATTGTCATCATCAGATTCTAGACCTTGCTCAGGTTACAAATAGGCAGGGTAACTGGGACAAGATGCTCTACATGATCAACTAGATCATTAGTGTGATAGTGTCTACCTCATCATATTACAAATTTCTTTTGGCAACGTTGTTTAAATAGCAGTTTTTGTTATTTAAACAACACAACACGTATTTTTATAATACTTTTTCACCCACACGTATTTTTACAATATTTAAATAATGTTACTAGAACAATATTATCAAATGTGCAATCCCACAAAAAATAGTACTTAGCTCCTTCAAGTGCAACTGGACTCTCTAAATTAAGTTGGCATAATTAGGATTTTCTTGTGTAGGTTTGAACATCATATAAAATAGCCCCAATTTTTTGGATCCTTCACTACTATTACTATATATGTGCGGGTCGAACTTTCACCAACTACAAATTCTTTTCATAACTTAAAACTTATTCTTAAATGGATAATCACAATTGCACACAAAGTACACACACGCTAATATGGCGTTCCATTATCCCTCACTAATTTCACATATGTCTATTTTTCACCATTATTTTGCCATGCAGCATTTGTGTGTATGGATATGTATAATTGGGTGTGTGAAATAGACACCACCTTTCTTAAATTGCTTATGTTAATATTTTTAGCCTCCCTTTTTCCAAAAATTAAAAAAAGTTTTTGATATGTTTACATTCTTTCATACTAAACAACCAGTTCACCCATACCGTTCAACACCTTATCATAACTGATGAAGCCGAAAAAACCACCAGTGAGCTACACATACTCGCACGCTTAGAATGCAACCTGCACAACACAAGAAAGGAGAAAGACCTAAACAGAGAGCACATGTGTGGTGCCAGCCAAATACCCTCTGAAGGTCAAGTTAGAATCTTTTACAACTCCAGAGTGCTAGAGATGGTCAATTATGCGTACCTTGATTTGTGAGGGTATTGGGGCTTTTATAGTAGTCGAAAGTTAACCTCTTTTACTTGGAGTCAAAGTCTTTCCTTGTAGAAATTCTCTTGAGGAGTCCAAAACGTAATGGATAAGTCTCTTTCCTTATAAAGAAGATCCCCATTAATGTATGCGGTTAACATAGTCCTATTTGCACTAGGATTTCATTATGTGGTGTGCGCCACAAGTATTCCCATCTAGGGTTTTTGGAGATAATGAGATAACAAGATCAGGTCTCTCCTGGACCTTGCACCCGTCTACATTGAGTCCGCCCAGTCGCTGATCCGTCCAGTACATAAAGGGATGCGTCCACAAGAGGGTCCGTCCATATGAAGGTTCTTTCATATCAAGGTTCGTTCATATGAAATTCTTCCTCTTCAGTTGCCCTCTTACACCATGGGTCCGTCCAGTATAAGCAAACGGACCCATGGGGTGACGGTTCAAAATCTTAGCCCAACAGCCATGATACATAACTCTGTGAACTTATATCCGTACCCTGATAGGAAAGAACCTTCATATGGACGGACCCTCATGTGGACGCATCCCTCTATGTACTGGACGGATCAGCGACTGGGCGGACTCAATGTAGATGGGTGCAAGGTCCAGGAGAGACTTGATCTTGTTATCTCATTATCTCCAAAAACCCTAGATGGGAATACTTGTGGCGCACACCACATAATGAAATCCTAGTGCAAATAGGACTCTGTTAACCGCATACATTAATGGGGATCTTCTTTATAAGGAAAGAGACTTGTCCATTACATTTTGGACTCCTCAAGAGAATTTCTACAAGGAAAGACTTTGACTCCAAGTAAAAGAGGTCAACTTTCGACTACTATAAAAGCCCCAATACCCTCACAAATCAAGGTACGCATAATTGACCCTCTCTAGCATTCTAGAGTTGTAAAAGATTCTAACTTGACCTTCAGAGGGTCTTTGGCCGGCACCACACCTGTGCTTTCTGTTTAGGTCTTTCTCCTTTCTTGTGTTGTGCAGGTTGCATTCTAAGCGTGCGAGTATGTGTAGCTCACTGGTGGTTTTTTCGGTTTCATCAGTTGGCGCCATCTGTGGGGAGGATACGTTTATGATCTTTGAGATCTATAAGCCGTGTTATCGCTTCCCGGACAAAAGAGTTGCATGGTGCTAACTCGCTCGATGGCAACCACCAGTGAGCTACACATACTCGCACGCTTAGAATGCAACCTGCACAACACAAGAAAGGAGAAAGACCTAAACAGAGAGCACAGGTGTGGTGCCAGCCAAATACCCTCTGAAGGTCAAGTTAGAATCTTTTACAACTCCAGAGTGCTAGAGAGGGTCAATTATGCGTACCTTGATTTGTGAGGGTATTGAGACTTTTATAGTAGTCGAAAGTTGACCTCTTTTACTTGGAGTCAAAGTCTTTCCTTGTAGAAATTCTCTTGAGGAGTCAAAAACGTAATGGACAAGTCTCTTTCCTTATAAAGAAGATCCCCATTAATGTATGCGGTTAACAGAGTCCTATTTGCACTAGGATTTCATTATGTGGTGTGCGCCACAAGTATTCCCATCTAGGGTTTTTGGAGATAATGAGATAACAAGATCAGGTCTCTCTTGGACCTTGCACCCGTCTACATTGAGTCCGCCCAGTCGCTGATCCGTCCAGTACATAGAGGGATGCGTCCACAAGAGGGTCCGTCCATATGAAGGTTCTTTCATGTCAGGGTTCGTTCATATGAAATTCTTCCTCTTCAATAACATATCTCAATGAACACCTAAAACTGTCCATTGTGCCTTACCATGTACCCCGGCCCACCCCTCGCAGGACCTATACATGTAGGTTGCGTGGGAGGTTGTAATGCCAATTTATACTCTCACAATAAAAATGTTAAACAAAACACATGGACCAGTATATAAACAATGTAAATGGACAATAATGCATCACCAATAATAAGTATCATCAAGTACAAAACGTTCCCCAATGAAACTAGAGCAATCATCTCAGCATTAACTTGAAAAACAAACAAATTATCATAAAATAATAAATTCATTTGGTGTATTACATTTCTTGGTTATCATATATTTGGTGGTTTTGGGTTTGCTAATACCACCATGTCATTCCCCTGTGACATACTAATTAAGTTGAGCCTTGTGAGCACCCTCATGTGTAAAGGTGCAATCCTGTATTAGTATGGGCCCATCCTAATTGGCACAGGAGTATGCCAGTAACCTTATGGGCGGGGAAGTCATCACTTAATTTAGGTTCAGAAACAAATTTGTGTCTTTATATAGAGGTTTAACAAATTATAAATGTGTTTGAAAGTATGGTACTATGAAAAGGTACAGGGCACCCAAACCTCATGAAAGATAAAGAGCCTTGTAGAGGTGTTTGAGTATTGTTGATCAAAATGATATGAAAATTGTGGTTTAAAAAATATTTTGAAAATACGTATTTAAAGTACTCATAATGAAAAAAATGTGTTTGATGCTATATTTTTAATAACGTATTTTCAAAAGTAAAAAAATATAATTGTGAGTTTGGTTTGTGTGTGTGTGTGTTTTTAAAAAAAAAAGTTATGACATGTAGTCTAATCAGTGAGACCTACAATTTTTAAAATATTTATAAAAGTGTCATTGAGCAACGTTGTTTGAAATCTAAAAGCTGATAAGAAGAGTTTTTCAAATTCAATGTTTAAACGCCCTAAAATGAGAAATGTAACTCAAACACTTCTTAAAAAACACCCTTACCAAACGTTGTTGTTTGTTTGTTTGGTTTTTTTTTTTTTTTTTTTTTTTCCCCTCAGAACCATAGTTTTCAATATTTAAACACTAAAAACTGTTGTTTGGAATCACATATCAAACAAGCCCTACCTACGAATATATTTCTAACAAGATTTAAGCATTCTAAGCACCCTAAGGCCTCAAACACTTCTTAAAAAACACCCTTACCAAACGTTGTTGTTTGTTTGTTTGTTTTGTTTTTTTTTTTTCTTCTTCTCAGAACCATAGTTTTCAATGTTTAAACATTGAAAACTGTTGTTTGGAATCGCATATCAAACAAGCCTACCTACGAATATATTTCTAACAAGATTTAAACATTCTAAGCACCCTAAGGCTGCGTTTCTTAAAGGCCTACCTATGAATATATTTCTAACAAGATTTAAACATTCTAAGCACCCTAAGGCTGCGTTTCTTAAAGGCCTACCTACGAATGACTAGGGATGTGTACACATGCCTCCTAGCAAGGAGGAGTTAATGAGACCCACCAATTGTGAAACACAGGTAACATATACCCGTTGCAGGGTATATTTTTCCCCTAGCAAGGGAGTGTATGTAAGGCAAAGGTTGCATGACACACCCTAAGGTAGAAACCCCTATTCTAGCCTAAACATGCTTCTAGTCAGAACACCTAAAAAAAAAAAAACTAAGGTTAAGAAAAATAAATAGCAAAACCCTAAAGAAGACGTAATAAAAATAAAAAAAACATTTCTAAAAAACTTTAAAGAAAAAAAGTTGTTAGCTATGCTCTATAAGAAAGAAACAAAGTTTTGATTTGATCATTTCCCTTTTTCTATAGTGAATGCAAAAAAAATAAAAGACGTCAACATCAGCAATAATTTAAAATACAAAAATGATGATAGTTAATTTTTTTCTTTTAAAAAAAAAAATATTGATGATATAATAAAATCTAATCCACATATTTAAAAATGTATAGATAAGAATTTATAAACTATTCCATAAAATTACTCTAAAAACTCTAGATCTTTATCCTCGTCTATGCTAAAATTTTATTTTTTAAAATTATGAAGATATCTTTTTGGCCGAAGGAATAGAAATGGAACCTATACTAGATACCAAGATTAGATGCCCTACGAATTGGCTCTAGCTGCAGCCCTCCTACCCGTAATTGTAAATAACTCCAGCCGCCTCAATAATTTCAAAGCATCAAACTATTCCCATGTTGAAATCAGGCAAATTAATTTTGGCACAACTTAGAGTTTGGATAGGGTTATCCTCAAATTTCCAAGGTCATAAATCTCTATACGCAACCTTTAATTAAGTCATGGTAATGTTGAAATCAGACTAGATGCTTCGTCTCTACCTCACATGCACGTTGTTAAATTTTGAATACAAAAGTCTATTGAACATAACAGTCAGACTCATACTACTATGACGTTTGAAAACACGTTTTGTAAACGATTAATTAATTCCCACTGGCCACTGTTTCCCTTACCAAATACTGACACATGTAGATTAGTCACCGACTCACAGTAGCGGTAGCGACCCGATTCCGTAATGGAAAGATAACAACCAAGTGGGTCAATAATATAAGAATTCCTAGAAAATCCAAGTCCAATTTTCCGTATGTTTAGCCTTTAAATCCGTGTATAAACCACTATATATACCACGCTAAGTTCATTGGATTAGCACCAAGCCATACCAAACCCAAGTTCATCATTCATCATATAGACTTGTTAGTTGTTACCACCAAATTAAGCAACAATGATGAAAACCCTGGCACTCTACGGCCTTACCTTGGCCCTCTTTTTCTTATCTGGTATGCCTCATTAATCACTATCTACTTTGATATGAATTACCATATTGCTTTTGACAGTAATTTTCATCTTTTCTAATCACAATAATATTTTAGGTTGCAACACTTTTTTTTTTCTTGAAAACTCGTGGACATGCAATCTCATATCGGGCGGCTATACAATAAAGCCATGAACCACTCGGATTAAGATTTCATTATTATATTCACTAATTTTCACATGAAACGTATTTTAGATTTTATGTACTGGATCCTTGTTCTTTCTCTCTCGATCTCTTCTAACATATAGTCCATAGAGGAATAGGCCTCTAATGAACAGGTCACATAGAGGCAAGTATACTAGATTTATTGCACATTCATATCATCGATGATTCTTAATTTTTATTTATTTATATGGACACCTCTTATATTTCAATTGCTCATTATAATTTTGATACCTACGGTTATAAACCTGATTCGTCAGGTTTTTTACTAATGAAACACTTACAAACATAACCATAATCATGATAAGTGATTATATCTACATGTAAAAATTTCTGCTTACAAGATAGGTTTTATTTTTCATGTTTAAAAGAGTTTGGTTTACTTGCATGCAGGTGCGCACTCTGCTAAAATAACTTTCACAAACAACTGTCCAAGAACCATCTGGCCAGGAACCCTAACTTCGGATCAGAAACCTCAACTACCAAACACTGGATTTGAGTTAGCATCCAAAGCATCTTTAACACTGAATGTTCAAGCTCCATGGAAAGGCCGGTTCTGGGCCCGAACCCGATGCACCACCAAATCAGGAAAGTTCACTTGCGAGACTGCTGATTGTAGCACCGGTAAGGTTGCATGCAACGGTAATGGTGCAATCCCACCAGCTTCTTTAGTAGAAATCAACATAGCAGCCAATCGTGGGAAGGACTTTTACGATGTTAGCCTTGTAGATGGCTTCAACTTGCCTGTTTCTGTAGCCACCAGAGGCGGCACTGGTGATTGCAAGGCCACAAGCTGTCCAGCCAACGTGAACGCGGTTTGCCCAGCAGAATTACAAGTGAAAGGGTCTGATGGGAGCGTGCTTGCTTGTAAGAGCGCTTGTGCTGCTTTCAATCAACCACAATACTGTTGCACTGGTGCATTTAACACCCCGAAAACATGTCCACCCACAAAATATTCTCGCATCTTTAAGCAACAATGTCCTCAAGCTTATAGCTATGCTTATGATGATCCTACCAGCACCTTTACCTGCTCTGGCGCACCCGACTATGTTATCACATTTTGTCCATAAATTATAGAGAGGAATTATGCGTTCCCAAATTGGTAATAAGAAACTGATATGTTTCAAGTACTAAGGCACATGTATGTATGTGTCAACGAAATAGTTATTTGAATAAAACATAGACCAAATAAATACTTCAAAATTTTATCTTTTTGAGAAAAGTGTGGTTGTGCTTATGAAAAGGAAGTTTTTTCGTGCTACTCTATCACTTGTTATTCATGTTGTACTAAAACAGAGGATTTTTATTCTTGAGGGTAAGCGGACAAATTTAAATTAAAGAGTAAATTGCAAATCACACTTCTCAAGTTTGGGGCCATTTCGTTTTTTTTTTTTTCTAATGTTTCAAAGTCTAGATCCACTCCCCTAATGTTAGGGGTCGTTTTAATTGGTAGTCTTAATTGTGCAAATGTGTTTGTTAAGTGTGAACTTAATCAACATATTTTAACTGATTCAAACATGAATGGATTCTCAAAGAGTTGAAAAATCATTTGGTAGAATTTTTTGCCAACTTTCTCAACACGTTTGTTTATGTACAACTTTTGAAGTTGTAAGGTAAGCCAATCAAGGAAGTTAATACCGTACCGGAGAAATATATCATACTGACCATTAAACAGATACTGTTACTCTTACAAAACGTATCGGAAAAAATACCAGGTTGTACCGGCCTATATCGACTGGTATTGGCGTTTTAGTCGGTACAATAAAAAATATAAAACATTGAAAAAAAATTATTAAAAAAAAAATTTATTTAATCTAATATATAGGTTAATGTACTTAAGCTAATATGTAAGTTTATAAAAAATATGTGGATTTTAACTTTTATGTTGATAAACATAAAATTTTATAAATTCAACTGGTATCAACTGGTACCGAAATATTTTGCTTTCCTGAGCAAACTGAAACAGTCTATGGCATGAGATTGACTCCCTTGAAACCAATACGAATAAGCTCCTCAACAAGAACTAAAGAAATAGTGATTTGGCTTAGATTTGGTAAGTAACAACTTTGACCACTTTAACATGATAGTAACATGTGGAATTAATTTAGGTTGAGACTAGGTAAGATTAAGAATTTATAATATATATATATTTCACTGGAATTTTAATGCATCATATTTTCTTTGAAGGGTAGAATATTTAGTTCCATATGCAAATACAATCATAATAAATGCTTAATGGTATTTTTTTTTTTTTTTTTTTGAGAAGGTAATAAATGCTTAATGGTAGAATATATAATTTTACCCAATTATAATAATCGCATATTAATAACTATCATAATTTTCATATTTCATATTTTTGACAAAAATAAAATTCATATTATATAAAACTTTCATGTGCATTGCATAGGTTACCAATAAGTTGTTCTTCTTTTCTTTTTCTTTTTTTCAAAATTTCAAGGTAATTCTACTAGGAATTTTATTAAAAATCTTATCAATTTTGAAATGTGTAAATTGGATTTTGCAACATCATCAGTAATTTAAGAAATAAAACAATTGCAATAGTCAAGATTATTTTTTTGAACATTTTAATAATAAATATTTAATAAATTAATATGTTGAATTAAATGATAAAAGTGGGAGATTTGTGTGGTTAATGAGTCATAATTGAGGAGCTAATGTTTTTATAGAAATCCTTAATAATTAGTGTTTATGAACTTTAAGGAGGAGTTATCTTAAAAACTTTAAAGAATCTTAAGCAAGGAAGTTAATTTCGTATCGGAAGCCGTTTCAGTTTAGCTTGAAAAACGAAATATTTCCGCATCGGTTAATACCGGTGTACTATTTCGAAATTATCACTATTATATATATATACATACATATTAGTGAAAATTAATATAAAAGTCCTTCAATTTATAAGAGCAATTGCATCAGTTGATGCATAATTGTGCACAATGGAAAAAAGTGGCTAATTTTACACAATTTGAGCAGAAAAACACCCACATCAGTGGGTGTAAAATTGTGCATTTATGCACAATTGCTACAGTAACCGTGCATATATGCACGGTTACTGTAGCATGTGCATTTAATATTTTATTAGTTTTTTCTCTCTCTTGTTTCTGCTCTCACTCTCACTCTCACCTGACTCTCTCCTTCTCTCTGCTCTCACCTCACCTCACTCCCCCTTTTCCTCATTTGCTCTCACTTTTACCACTACCGTCGGTCAAACCATGCCTCCATTGCCGCCGATCATCAAACCCTTCACTGACGCTGGTCAAGTCCATCACACTTGCCGCCATGAGCGAAGATGCTTCATCATACCCTCCAATCGAGCCGACCAACTTCGATCTAATCGTCCTCGGCACAGGCCTACCAGAATTCATGATCGCCGCCGCCAACGGCAAAACCGTCCTCCACCTCGACCCCAACCCATTCTATGGCTCCAACTACACCTCCCTCTCCCTCCCCAACCTTTCCTCTCTCCTCATTTCCCATTATGCCCCTCCTCACTCTCTGCCCTCCGCCCCATCCGACGGCCAGGATTTCATCCCCGCGGCTCTCACCGCCCGTCCCCTCTTCTCCTATGTCGAAATTTCCTTTTTTGCCCCTGACGTCCTTGGCGAAGAACATTCCAGAAATGGGTTTCGGATTGGGTCTGTGAGAGAGAAGCGATGAGGGATAGAATAATAAAAAATTGTAAAAGAATGAATATTTTATTGAATAAATGTGTAGAATAGATAAACTGATATGGGTATTTTGTAAAAATGAGTGTGTAAAATAAAAAAAGTAGCTTTTTTGTGCAAAATAGAAGGAAAATTTGCATCAATTTGATGCACTTGCTCTAAGCACACATAATAGTCCTTTCTATTGGTCAGAAATTATGCATTAATACTAATAAAGCTGAGAATCTGATCTATTTGATAATAATAATAATACACAAAATCTTTTTGTTAACAGATGGCACGCATAAGATAAAGATTCTAAAACTAAGGGCCTGTTTGGTACATGTGTTTAAAAACTGAAAATTGTTGTTTGAAAATATTTGTGAAAATACGTGTGGGTAAAAAAGTGCGTTGAAATGCATGAAATGTTGTTTAAAAACTGAAAATAGTTGTTTGAAAACACTAACCAAACACTCCCTAAAGTGGTGTAGTTGAAATTTGAATTTCAAAAGTTAATACTTTTACAGCACAATAACTTCACGTGAGTTGTTAGTGGCACACAAAATAATAGCCATAAAAACTTAAAAAGCCCAAAATAAAAAGAAATGAGAGGGAAGGTAGACGGTTAAATCTCAAAGTTGAAGAAGAAGAAGAAGGAGGAGGAGGAGTTGAACAAAACAAGTAGGGCAGATGATCGGCGACGTGGGAGTGACGACTGGAAATGTAGTGACAACGGCAGAGATCGTGAGTTATTTTCCATTAACTTTTTTTTAATATATTTTTCTTTCTTTCTTTTTTTTTTCAATTTTTCGTACCGGCTGATTTTTATTTTCCAGCTGATATGTCCAATATTCGCCAATATGTCCGGTATTTTGAGCGGTACAAAACAAAGGTGTTTTAGTACCGGTTGACCGGCCGGTACGATAAATTTCAGCTGTACCGGCCGATACGGTACGAAATTGACTCCTCTGATCTTAAGCCAACTCTTCCTTGGTAATAATAAAGAGATATTACGTTATAGACTTATAGTAGTTATGAACTATATAATATATGTGTCAAATTTTTTTAATGATATATTGGTTGGTATGCATTTTTTTTTTTTTAGTAAAGGTATGCATAAATTTAAGATAATTGTTTTGTTTGTGTTTGTTTGTTTGTTTGTTTGTTTTTTTTTAGAAATATTTATGAACAAATAGACTTTATTTCTTAAAAAAATAAAAAATTAATTATTTTTGAATATACCTTTAATTTATGCATATTCTTGGATTCTGATAGGAAATGGTTAAATTATATTTAATGCTTTATTAATGTTAAATAATATATTTAGGAAAAAATTAACTGGTGTCTTGAGATATTGGTTTAAGAAATTTTTTTTTTAAAATTTTTTATGATAAAAGAATAAAGTCAAACTATACATATATTCAAAAAACCACACAATTGCGGTTGTAAGTCAAGAAATTATTATCATTTGAAAAATGTGTTTGTAAGACAAGAAAATAAAATCAACGACATGAAAGCAAGGGAGTTGATACCGTACCGGAGGCTGTACCGGTTTGGCCAGCGGTACGATATATTTCGGATACCGGTCAATACCGGTGTACCATTTCGGGTTTATCGCTATTTTTTATATTTATAAATAAATAAATAAATAAATAAATATATATATATGTATGTATGCGCGCGCGTGTGTGTGTGTGTGTGTGTATATATATTATAATAAATATAAAAGTTTACCATAAAATATTTCCTCAATTCAGAACTAATTATTCATGGTTTTAGACTTTAGTATCAATTAAAAGAAAAAAAAAACACAATATAAAAAATAGAAAGCTTAAAAGTTACCATTGCATACTAAGAAAATAAATAATACTAATAAGTTAATACAAATAAGTAACCATTATGCCCTAACAAAAATTCAAAAATTACAAAACTTTAAAAAAAAAAAAACTTTTTTATGTAGTGGGCGGTACGCCCGGTATTGCCCGAAATTGGCCGGTACGCCCGGTACATGACCGGTACGGCCAGTATTTTTTTCGGTACGAAACAGGAGGGTTATACGTACCGGATTGCTGGTCGATACGATATATTCTGGCCGTATCGGCCGGTACGGTAAGGAATTGACTCTCCTGCATGAAAGTCTGAAAATAGAGTCAAGAAATTCGAAATAATCAATCACGTAGATATTGATTGGTAACCCATAATGAAAGTTTGACTGATTACTGATCATCAATCTTGTGAAAAATGTGCATTACAACACATAATTGAGCATTTAATAGAGTCAAGAAATTATTATCATGCCAATTATCAATTTATCAATAAATTATGGGTCATACTAACAGTTGCCTTTAGGACAATGGTTAATAATTCATTTTAGAAAAGTTTTAACACTATTTTTATGAGAAATGAAAAATGCTGTCAAAACATTAATTGTTTTTTTTTTCCCCATAAAAAGTTTCTTTAAATGGATTATTAACCATTGCTCTAAAGTCATCTGTTAGCATTTCTCATAAATTATTAACTTTTCTACTGAGTATTTTAGATGTGATAGTCGCTCCACAAGTACAAGTTTTTAGAAGGTGAGGGGAGCAAGGTCAGAATTCAAGTTTTTAGAAAGGATTTTCACACACATGTATTTCTCTCTATTGAAAAAAAATAAAAATAAATTATTAACTTTTATAAAAGGAAAATAGATTCATAGAATCGAAAATTTATTAACGTGCTAATTGCTACCTTCCAAATACAGTCCCTACCTTTGTAATAAACACTACAAACTTTTTTTTTTTGATAAGACTCCAAACTTATTTATTTAATTGGTTATTCCAATTTACATATTTTAACTGAAAAACTAAGTTTCAATGGCGGGCGAAGCTCTCATCATCCTTCTTCTCTTGTACCTTAATATTGATAATCATGAGGAGAAATTGTAATTGAAATTGTAATATTTATACGCCCTTCTTTTCTTAATTTAGCTAAAACGAATTTATAAAATGGCACTGTATTACACAAAAAATATCACAAGAAATTGTAATTGTCAACGTGCCTTAATATTGATAATCATGAGGAGAAGCAAGGAGCTGAATTCGATCTTACTCTTGCAATGCTAATCGTTCTTGTTATCTCAACTAAGAGTATTGATTCTCACACACTTTTTATTGTATATTATTTGAACATATTATCCACTTCTCTTTTTAAATGTAAAATCGCACGTGAAATTATGGACATTTTATGTATGGAACATAGAGAACAAATACAGTTTAATTAAATAATTAAAATAATTTTATTTTGTTTTATCGTTTTTCAGGTGGGCAATCTGGGGTAGTCTTCAACTACGAGAACAAATGCAATGACCCTTTATGGTTAGGTGCAAGCCCGTCAATTGGTGATTCTGATCCTCAACAAGATCCGGGGAACCTTGTACATATTTTGATGAATGGCAAGGTAGCATTTGGGCTAGGAACAAGTGCACCAGCAATGAGTCATTCTATATTTCATGTGGAACTGGAGACTGGATTAGGCACAATGAGTTGCCAATCTCCACCTCCCGCACTTACCCAGTGACCTTACTCAATTTCAATATAAACCAATCTGTGGTGTCCTATACTCCTATGAAGAGAGCTTGAACCATGGGCATAATAATGTGGCAGTCCGAATCGAACCCATTGGTGGGACTCTAGTCGATACGTCTGGGCCATTTCCTATTGTGAATTATGTTCAAGATATAAGCAATGTGTGTCCATACAATTAAATTTACTGGCCACAAATAAGGATGGCAATATATATGTTGGTTGTTATAGTGTTTGTGATGCGTTAAAGGATCCAAAATATTGTTGCACTGGGGATTATAGTAGTCCACAGGCTTGCCAGCCTGATGACTAATGAGTACTCAACTAGCTTTAAGAAAATAAGCAATCTTGCCCATACCTCTCCAGGTGATAACCAACCTCCAATTTATAGTTGCAGTGGGGCAGAGACACTACCCTCTTAGGCCGCGTTTAAAAAAACGCAGCCGCAGACTGAGTAAAGCCGCGTTTATAAAAAACGCGGCTTAATGAGAAAACCTCAGCCGCGTTTTAAACGCGGGGCCATAGAATGCTTCTGAAGCCGCGTTTTTTTGAGCTATAGCCGCGTTTTTTTGCATCTAGCTATGGCCGCTTTTAAAACACACGGCTATAGGACCTTTCGTATTTCCTTTTTTCGGCAAACTTTTATTTATTTATTTATTTTTTCTTTAACTATGTCCGCGTTTATAAAATGACGACTCCAACCTGCCTAAAGCCGTGTTTTATAGATGCGGCTTTACATTTTGTCTGAAGCCGCGTGTTTAAAATGCGGTTTTAAATTTGGTCTGAAGCCGCATGTTTAAAAAGCGACTTTAGTTTGGGATGGGGCCACGTTTACTAAACACGGCCTCAGAATTTGCCTATAGTCGCAGGTTTAAAACGCGGCTTTAGGCTTTGTATATATACTATTCGAATAGCCTCTCCCATGCACACATCAGCCTCCATTTCTGAAGAGCCCGATCAACCCTCACCCTCACCCTCCATCAGCCTCCATCTCTGACAAGTCTATGCTCAACCCTCACCGTCGAAGCCTCCATCTCCGATCTCACCCTTCACCGTCGCAGCCTCCATCTCTAATCTCACCCCTCACCGTTGAAGCCTCCATCTCCGATCTCACCCCTCACCATCGAAGCCTCCATCTCCGATCTCAACCCTCACCCTCCATCTCCGATCTCAACCCTCACCCAAAATCTCTCCGATCTGAAGCCCTCACACCCCACCGTCATCGCACAGACGGAGTCCGTGTCTCTCTCTCTCTGTGAAATCAGAAAAAGTTGAGACACCAAAACCCGATTCTGCAAGGTACGATCTTTTTAGTTGTTGTTATTATTCAAGGGTGTCTGATGGTACTGATCATATTATTTGTTTATGTTTGATTTGAACTCTTTAATGCGGGTAGTGTACAGGAAAAATATTAGTATGAGATAGGATGTTAGAGTTTTGTGCAATCGAGTAGAGTTAGATATAGTTATTGGAACTTTTGGCAATTTTTGATTTATAGTTTAATATTCTCTGAAGTTTCATTGGAGGTTTTTTCTTTTAATTAATTCTTTGATTGTTGGATATTGGACATTGGGTATTGGTTGAGACCTCGAGCGGCATTGTCTATAAGTGAGGTTTTGCTGCATGATGGGTTTGGAATCTGGTGGGATTATTGAGATTTATGGTGTTTTTCTTTTTTTATTTAAAAAAAAATTAATTCTTTGATTGGGCTATTGAACTAATTCATGAGTTAAGTTAAATTACGATGGGAAAAATTTAAATAAGTTGAGAATTTCATGGTTGTATTATTCTTTTTCATCGTTATTATTTGTGGTGTACTAGGAGGAAAGATAGTGCACTAGGCCAAGAGCTTTGTAGCTCAATTTGCTGGCACCTCCTGATGTGTCCATGACATCCAGGTTCAAATCCCTCCTGCCCCATTGTAATTATGGAATTATAAAAAAAGATACTGCTTTAGAGCACTACTGTTGTTGGTTCCAGCTAATGCTTGGACATACAGATTATTTGTTGCAGCCCTCAGATTTATTAGTTTGAATATTTCCAGTTGGTATCTCTCTACCTATTCATTTTATATAATTTATATGCATTGCACCAATCTATGTTTGTATCAACACAAAAGCACACCACAACTCCACTCAAAAGCCATGGTAACTTTTAAGGGAGGGTGGCGCAAGTTATACTACACACAACACACTCTCTTAAGCAATGTTTGTGTGTTTGTTTCTCAAAAAAAAAAAAATCTATGTTTGTATCACATCCAGATAAGATGTGTCAATTCAGACCCACATACTTTAGGTAATCATGGTAATTATCCCAAATGTCACGTTAGAATTGGATCCATTCCTGCCTTAACGATCCAGTGATGAATTTTTTTTATTATTATTTATTTTTTATGGATAGTTGAAATGTCTCTCTATGTTAGTACTGTTTGTGACAATTTTCTCCATGTTACACCCAAATGGCAACATGATATTAGGGACCACATTATAGGTTTCATAAAGTTAATCATGTCTTAAAAAGCTGGTTTGGCCAAAATGTAGAAATTCAATGTGCTCTAGCCTAGAATTTTGTTATAAAATCACCTGGATTTTCATTTAATTTCTAGCTTCACCTCGTGCTGCAAGATCTCATTCACACATTCACTGCCCCCACACGATGATACTATTATTGACTGAATTACTATGTATGCAATTAGAGAGTGACTTCAAGATATAGTTTGTAGTAATCTATATGCATATTTTCATAGGAACTATTCCCACATCTAAGACAACAATACTTGCGTGACTCCGTTAGAAACACCAAATAGTTCCAAACAATTAAGTTACAAGACTCTTGACATTCAAATCATTTATCTTAAAAAAGGATAAAAACAACACGACTCCAAAGTGTTTTTATTTTATTTTATTTCGTTTTTTTAAACGTCAATAGTTGTTTTTATTATTATTTATAATTAATGTTAGGATACCACTTGTTATTCTATAAATTTCATAACCTTTAAGATTATAAATTTTGATTAGTATAACATCATATGTTTATATGAGACTATCGTTGATATCATATAATGGTACAATAATCATAACCTTTCACCTAACCTAACAATTGTGAATTCTCTTGTTAAATATATTATAATTTTAGACATGTTAGTCATTTTAAATTTTAGGTTAAGTAGGTGGGTTTTGCATTTGTAATTTTGCTTAGCTACTAAAGGTTAGTGGCAAGCATCTTCCAATCAACATCAGCTACCTTCTCAAAAAAAAAAGTTAACATCAGCTACCATGCATCCAATTAACTTAGCACACTTGGTAGCAAGTTGTCCCTTAAATAATACAACAAAGAGGGCTAGCTAATTGGCTGAATAATTTTAGGAATGAATAAATGTTTTAGTTTTAGGAAGATTTTGGTTATAATAACTATTTAAATGATTTGATATGATTAAAAAAATAAAAGAGAGAGAAAGATAAATAATTAAAAGAGCTTATATAGTGGAAGTCTACTAACTAGGCAAGAGGGTTGGCTTATTGAATGGATTGTTGACAAAAGGAATTTAATACTCAACACTGTTTAACTTGACTAAGCTTCGATTGCAGTGAAATAAACTTTTGGAATGTTAGAAAATCTTTAGTAAAAGTTTTTGTTAAAAGAGATACTTTTACCTTTTAGAAAGTGTTAAGTTTATTGTAGTTTTCTTGGCCTAAAATGTTGTCTTAGTATTTTTATTCACCAGGTATTATTTTTAAAATTCTTGAATTCTTCAGCGATATATATATGGAATTTGTATTGCTTTTGATGAGTTTGTTTCCAAGTGAAGTTATAGACTCTTCCTAGTTGCTTTTGATGAGTTTGTATGGATTTGGTAGTGCTAAAAGTTGTCTAACTTCACTAAATTTTGGAAAGGTTTATATGAAATAGCTAACTGCTGCCTTTATATGTTTGCAGTGCCATTATGGATAGAAACTGTGTACAAAACTGATGCCCCACTTGTAGACAAAAGCTTGGAGATGGGATAGTCATAGGAAGTTACAGACAGTCATGTGCATAATGTTTGTAGTTGAGGTATAACCATAATCATGTGCGATGCTCGTTGCATCTTTTTTGGGTTAAATGGACCCTAAACTTTCCTCAATTTTGTTGCTATATTGAACTACATATTCTTTAAAGATTGAAAATTTGCCCATATTCGTTAAAGATTGATTGAAATTGTGACAGGTTTGAGAAAATTCCAACTTGATATTTTTTTGATATTCCAACCTGAAATAGTAGCATTTGTAAAACTTATAGTAGCGTTTGTATTCACCATCTGCAGTAGAGAGGAAAAAAAGAAAAAACTATAGCCGCGTTTTAAAAATGCGGCTATAGACATATTCAAAAAAATATTAAAGGGGTTGTAGCCACATTGCTATAGGTTAGAGATATAGCCACATTTCAAAAATGCGGCCTAAGAAAGGGGTCTATGGCTGCGTTTCAAACGCGGCCTAAGGCTATAGACTATGGCCGCGTTCAAAATGCGGCCATAGTCTATCATCTTAGGCCGCGTTTGAAACGCGGCCATAGTCTATAACCTTAGTCCGCATTTTGAACGTAGCCATAGACCCCCTTCTTAGGCCGCGTTTGGAAAATGTGGCCATGGACCCCCTCTGGCCTATAGTCACGAGGTTTGGGCCACATTTGAAAACGCGGCCTGAAAAAATGCGGCTATAGGCCAAATCGGCCTATGGCCACGTTTTTTGGACCTAAGTCCGTGTTTTACAAACGCGACCGCAAAACCTTTTTTTTGTAATGAGAGTTACAATATGACCTTTTGTCCCTCATAAATTTGCCTCATCATTACAATGATAAAGTTAATGATTTCTAGATAAATTGATAATTGGCAAGATAACTTGTACTTATGGTATGATTCGACAATTGATTCGTACCAACATGGAAGCCAATTTAATAGACTCACCAATTTATTAACTTACCCATCATTCTTTTATATAAGATAAAAATTTTACTCTAGTCTAATGTCTGTGAACCTCCTTCCTAAAAACTTCAATTTCGGCCCTTCCCCCCCCCCCCCCCTGGCACAAGAACTTTGTACTTGTGAAGTGACTATGCCGAACATGCGCGGTGATCCCATAATTCTTTTCTAAAATTAATGAATTTGTTTCAATTATATACGGAAGCCTTAAATCAATGAAATTAATCCTTCCAAATAGAATCTATTAATTTTTATATGCGACAACAATGGACTAAGATTCGGTGCAATATTGCTATTGCACTGTGCAATTAACTCTTCGTTATGAGAGAGAAATTAAAAAAAAAAACCTAGTCGTAGCCCCACATAATGCTTGGGAATAAATAATTATTTGTATTGTAATATAATGTATTATTTTTTGAAGATAATTTGTTCTCCCTAAAAATTAAACAATTTCTATTTGGTCTAATTAGGTCTACTTCGGTCCAATTTGGTCCACTCGGTCCAATTCGTTCCACTTGGTCAATTTCGGTCCCCCTTTAGTTCATTTTAGACTAATTGGTCCTTAAATTGATTTTTTTGTAGGTTTTATTTTTAAGTTTAGTTCATAAATTTATTTATTTTTCTTAATTTTTAGGTTGAAAAGGAGATATTATTATATTTGGTCTAAACTCTTTAGTTTTGAATTTAAAAAAAAAAAAAACAAATATAATACTAAAATAGACATTAAAAATTAGAAATTAGAAATATGAGCAATAAAAATGATAAATATTTAAAAGTCGTATTCGGTCCACATTGGTTCTATTCTGTCTATTTTGTCCTATTTGGTCCTATTTGGTCCTATTTAGTTCCATTTAGTCCATTTTGTCCACTAAAGTTCCATTCGGTCGTATTCAGTCCACTTCGGTCCATTCAGTCCACATTGGCCCTATTCTGTCCATTTTGGTCCTATTCAATCCATTATATCTACTTTGGTTCTATTCTGTTTACATTGGTCCTATTCGGTCCATTCTATCCACTTTGATCCACTTTAGTCCTATTTGGTCCATTTAGTCCTATTTCGTCTACTTTGGTTCTATTTGGTCCATTATGTCCACTTCAGTTCTATTTAGTCCACATTGGTCTTATTCAGTCTGATTCGGTCCAATATGTTCACTTCGGTCTGATTTAGTCCCTTTCGGTCCATTATGTCCACTTCAGTCCTATTTGGTCCATTCATTCTTATTCGGTCCACCTTGTTCCTATTCGGTCCTATTCTGTCTATTTAGTCCACTTTGTTCCATTTGGTCCAATTAAGTCCATTCAGATTACTTCGGTTCATTTTGGTCCACTTCGATATATTTTTGTATACTTACATAATGGGAAAAAACATGTTTGGGTTGAAAGCATCTAATCTAAATCCAAATTTCTTTAAATATATATATATATATATATATATCAAACTTGTATAATCTAAAATCTTAAGCATATCATTTATTGTTGTTACGCTTTTATTGAGACACATTAATGTAGCATTTCAATCCACTACGATATTGGCTAAATTTAAGTGAAAGTCTTTCTAAATATAAATGCTATAAATATACAAATGTAATGTTTAGGGCAATTATTCATTTGTTTTAACGTCATTACTTTTAAATGAATTGCATGAGATTGATTATACATTTAAGCAAAAGAGCAAGACTTAGATACAGTACTTAGGTGTTGTTCGTTAGGTTCCCTTTTTAAAATTCTGCTATGTGAATTTTTTCTCATGAGATGAAACTTTTTTTTTAGTTAAGTATCTACATGTCAAAATCTTAAGAGTGAAACTTAAGGAACTGCACCTAAGGTATTGTACCTAAGTTTTGTCCTAAGCAAAATAAAGAAATAAATAAATATATACATATTTGTATGTATGTATGTATGAATGTATAATTTTTATTTAAATAAATTATTCAAGTTATTCATTCTCTTAAAAGTGATTATCATGATATGTATAATCAAAACTCATATCAAACTTATACTCAATATGTATAATTTGTTCTCTAAATTTTATTGTAGAGATAGAGAGACTACTTGTGATGGGGAATTAAAAAATACAATATGAAAAGGTATGACCCCAAAATAGGGTTTTAAAAACTACAATGATTCATCAATATAAAGTAGAGTTGTAAGAAAGAATAAAAAATCAAGAGAAAGAGAATAACCACTTTTTCAAAAGAGAATGTGAGAGAGAATATTAAGAAATTTATAGAAAATAATATGAGAAGAAAAAAGTAAAAAACAACTAATAGTAAACACTGAATTATCTAAATCATGTTATGTAATAAAATAACATTATATTTTTATATACAATCTTTATAATGCAATATGATAAAATATATGAAATCAAAGAGAATAAAAAAGATAACAACTTAAAAACACAAAACTTAATCATATCAACCCAAAGTAAAGTTCCAAATAATACAAAAAAAATCATCAACCTAAATAGAGATGCAAGAAAAATATAATAAAATCCACCAAAAATGAAGAACAAGAGAGAGAGAGAGAGAGAAATAAAATTTTGTGTGTGAAAAAAATATAAATAGAATGGAAAAGAGAATTGTAAAAAATTTATAGTAAGAGAAGGGGAATAAGAAAAGCAAAAATAAAAGAAGATAAAGGGATGGAGGAAAAGTGATATTAAGGTAGATATATAATACGTAGTGGGGAGATAAAAATGTAAAAAGGAAGGAAAAAGTTAGAGAAAGTATAACAATAAGTTGATAAATTGATAAGAAAAAAAAAAAGAATTAAAAATAAGAGAGAATGTTAAAAATGAATGAACGATGTGGCCGTTGACATAGCTCAACAGTAAGATAGTAAAAAGTTGAAGGTTACAATTTTTATTATTGCACCGGATCTCAATCTTAAAGTGAATTTTGTCAAAATAAAATATATGGGATGGAAGCCTAAAATCAATCAAATATTAACTGCCCCTATCATGCTTCCATTTCCTTTCTTGTAAACAATCCCTTACTTATAATTTGGCTATTTAAATTTACATTTTTTATTAACTCAATTTGCATATATATCAAAAATATAAGTTGGAGTTACCAAATAAGTTAAGCAAGGGAGAATTTATAGGAAAGGTAGGGTTTGTATTTTGAAGGAAAGCCAAGCGTGATTGGCAAGTTAAAAATTTATTGATTCTATTAAAAAGTTTCAGTGTATATATATATATATAAACTGAGTTGAAAATGTAAATTGAAATAGCCAAATTAGTAAGGGATTGTTTACAAGAAAGGCAATGGAAGCTTGATTGGCGAAGTTAATATTTGATTGATTATATATATATATATATATATATGAATGATACGGGAATTGATTTGTATCAAGTCAACTTTTTAATAGAATCAATAAATTTTTAACTTGCCAATCACGCTTGGCTTTCCTTCAAAATGCAAACCCTACCTTTGCTATATATAAATTCTTAACTTATTTGGTAATTCCAACTTATATTTTTAACTGAAAAGCAAAGGTTCAATGGCTGGCGACGCTCTCATCATCCTTCTTCTCTTGTTCATTACAGGTAACTGACTGATACGCCCTTCTCTTTTCTTTTGCTAGATGATAGTATATCACAAAAATATCACAGATATGTGCAAATTTTAATGCACCTTAATATTGATATTTATAAGGACAAGCAAAGAAGCTAGAGGTATAAGTTAACATGTGAATTATTGTTTCCATCATGAACCTTAAACGTGAGAATGACGATATATTGACTTTTATCAAGATCTCACTGCCTAAGTGGTTTAGGCAAACTGGCAAAGTGATATCAACTTATCACGTATAAAGTCTTTGAACGTATATCAAGTTCAATAATCCTTGCGCCTATGTTTTATTTCATTGACTACTAGTGTGGTAGTTAAAATAGGGGGTGAGGGCTTAATGTTCTAACAAAAAAAGAAGTATGCGATGATGAGTAAAGTAGTAACTTTCACACATATTCCATGCACATTATTTATTTCTCGTTTTAATTGTGGATATCAATAAGAGATGTGTACATCATACATGAAATTTGAAACAATATTTTTCAAAAGTAATATTTACTGTCTAAGTTTGAAACAATATTTTTCAGGTGGACAGTCTACGGTAACCTTCAACTACGAGAACCGATGCACTGAGTCTATATGGCTCGGTGCCACCCCATCAATTGGTGATAGTGATCCTGAGTTCACTTCAGGAACTTCAAAAACACTCCAAATGCCTGATCAATGGAAGGGTTTCATTTGGGGGAGGACCAAGTGCAGCCTCAATGCCTCAAATTATTTTTCATGTGAAACTGGAGATTGTGGTGGTGGCAACAAAATTTGCCAATGGCCAGTACCCAATTCCCCAGTGACCATACTTAATTTCACTATTAACCAACCAGTACAAACCAATCCCCTTGTGGTCTCCTATGAACTGAACTTGAACCATGGGCAAAATGTGCCGGTCCGGATCCAACCCGTTGGTGGGTCTCTTGTTGGTGGTACTGGACCATGCCCTGTGGTGGATTGTGCTCAAGATTTTAGCAATGTGTGCCCGCCTAACTTAGTGGCCAAGGGCAGGGATGGTCGCTATGTTGGTTGTCTTAGTGCTTGTGATGCTTTAAAGGATCCAAAACATTGTTGCTTTGGAAATTTTGCTAGTCCACAGACTTGCCAGCCTAATGAGTACTCAAGTATCTTCAAGAAAGCATGTGGTCTAGCCCACACTTATCCTGGTGATAATCAACCTCCAATTTATAGTTGCAGTGGGGCAACGAGTTTCAGTATCACCTTTTGTCCTGCATAAATTAGCCATGTTTGGTTTTTTTTTTTTTTTTTTTGGGGGGGGGGGGGGGGGGGGGGGGGGGGGGGGTTGGGTTTCGGCTCTTTTGATAGAATAGAACAATGCGGCTGTTTTGCATCTTTAGTCTTGACAAAATAAAAATTCTTGAAAAGGAATATTGGGTAGATTCAAATGTTACAATGGTGTGAATTGTGCAATTTCTATACTTCTAATGAGATGAATGATGTCATATTCATGTGTATGAGCAATAGTATTGAAATATTTTAAAACTTTACAACTTGTTCTTATTGGGAAGTATCGTTGGACTTAATAGGCATCAATGTGGGTGTGATAACCATGACCAAAGAAAATGCTAGGTCAAATGCATGTGTATCCCTAAATGAATACTCAATTGACAATATTTTAACCATACATCTAGGGTTTTACAATTTGAAAGCACCACTTGATTATTTAAGGATTACATCAAGAAAACCACAATTTAATAAATTACCTTATTATTCAAATGAAATTTGAATTACATTATCTTACAAAAAAATTACAATACTATGACTCTTAGTTACGTTTTAACAAAATATGAAAACTAATTTAGTCCGAAGGAATTATGTGTTAGCTATCCCCAGAATGTGATTCACGCATTATGGCTTTCGGCTGTATGGGACTTTGATCCAACGGGGAGATTTCGCCAAGTTAACCACTTCTCCAAGTTTTTAGATTTGGTGCAACCCATAATTGAGGAAAAAAAAGTATCTGGATGTTTTCGCAATTGGTTCCGTAGAAATAGACTTCGGGTAGAAGAAAAATCATTTCCTATTAATGATGTGATCCCAATGGCCAAACAAATCCTCTCTGATTTTATTTGGGCCATCCCAGTAAAATTTATCCTCCCACTGCCTTAAATCCAGATCAGGTTTTTTGTTGGTCTCCTTCAATGAACCCTTTAGTCAAAGTTATTTAATTTTTTTTTTTTTTGGATAGAAAGTCAAAGTTAATTGTGATGGTTCAGTGTTTAAGGAGTCGAGAAGCATGGATTAGGGTGGTTGTTCGAAATTCACAGGGCTTGGTTTTGGTGTCTATGAAAGAGAAAATACTCTTACCCCACTCGGTTTCTAATGTATAGAATCCATGGCAGCAGTGCGGGCTTTCAAGTTTTGCTCAAGACCTTGGTCTTTCATCCATTATTTTTTAGGGTGACTCCGAAGTTATCATTAAAACTCTTAGTAATAAAGATGAATCATTCTCCTCCTATGGTCACCTCATTGCTGAGGCTATATTATTTACACATGCCTTTTGTCCTTTTGATTTTTCTCATCCTTGTAGATAAGGTAATTATGTAATGCATAATCTTACTAGACATGTTAGCGATTTTTCTGTGAAGATAGAGAATGTTTCTCCACACATCAATAATGTACTTATAGCCAACTTTGATTAATCTCATTTTTAATGACAATGCTTGGCTTCTTTCTTGAAAAAAAAAAAAAAAAAACTTGAAAAACAAACAAATTCTCACAAAAGAATAAATTCATTTCCCCAGTCACAAAACTAACCACAACTAAATTTTAACAAAATCTATTTCCAACAGAACTAGTAAGAAACCAAAATTCTAGTCCTATATAATTTCATTTTCCAGTCATAGAAACCACAACTAAATTTTAACAAAATATCCTTAAACCAAATAGGGAAACACTAAACAATAATGTATATTAAAGCTCCCATCTCCACAATGTCTTGTTTTCATTTGGTGGTTGTTGGTTTGTTAACACTACCATGTCATTCCCTTGTGACATACTAAGTTGAATTTTAAGGCCTTGTGACCACAATTTAATAAATTACCTTATCATTCAAATGAAATTTGAATTACATTATCTTACAAAAAAAATTACGATACTATGACTCTTAGTTACGTTTTAACAAAATATGAAAACTAATTTAGTCCGAAGGAATTATGTGTTAGCTATCCCCAGAATGTGATTCACGCATTATGGCTTTCGGCTGTATGGGACTTTGATCCAACGGGGAGATTTCGCCAAGTTAACCACTTCTCCTTGGTTAGGTTGGCTGATCTCCGCTTATGGACTTCATAGAGTCATGTTTCAATAAGGATCCCCCTAAGTGGAATATTTCCTATGCATGCAAGAATTAAAAGTAAGGCACAAATAAAAGCCCACATCCTAAACCCATTATTTGTGAATTAAAAAAAACGAATATTCTATCCCTAGGGTTTTGAAAGCTACCGTGTTCTCAACATATGCAAATTCTTAGCATGTTTCTTGTTAGAAATATTGAATGAATCTCTAAAAGAATATACAAGAGTGTCTTTATATAGGAGGCATATGAGTGCAGTACAAGTAAGAGTGTAGTACATGAATGTGTGCTATACAAGTAATTTAGTTGGGTCTAAAGCCCACAACACTATACACGTTAATAGCCCCCCTCAAATTCAAGGTGGATGTGAGACCAACTTGAGGTTGTCAACCAAAGTACGAAAGCATCCCTTAGAATGTGACTTGGTGAAGATATCTGCAAGTTGATCTTTAGAGGAAACTGAGATCGGCTTGAGAGCACCTTGGACAAGATGATAACAGATAAAATGACAATCGATCTTGATGTGTTTAGTCCATTCATGAAAGACATCATTGTGAGCAATATGAATGGCACTCTAGTTGTCACAATAAGGAGGAGTAGCAGAGGATGTATACACACCTAATTCTACTTTGTATGCAAGCCAAGTCTCTTACTTGTACTAGAAGTCTATTAGTTTAGAGTTTAGTCTACTATATATACACATGTTATGATTCATTGTAACATAGAATTTATACTACATTATAATATATTATTAATATAGCCCATTAGGATTTCCTCCTTGGATGTAGGCCGTTAGGCTAAACCACGTAACCCTCGTATATTATTGTGTTTTATACTTTATGCTTTCACGTTTGCATCTATATTAGCATATTCAACATGGTGTATCAATGCTAATATTTAACACTTCTAATAAGGTTCAATCAGCTAAGCCTATTTCTAACAAGATTTAAACATTCTAAGCAAGTTTCTAACATAGGTTGAAAGATAAATGACAAATAAACAACATAAAAATAGAAGAAAAAATTTCCTAAGTTTCTAAAAGAGCCTACCTAGGAATGATTAAGGTTGTGTGCATAGGCCTCCTAGGGTGCGTATGTAAGGACAAGGTTGCATAATGCGCCCTGAGGTAATAAAACCTTATTCTGGCCTAAACATGCTTTTAGTCATAACACGAAAAACTAAAATAATAATAATAATACTATGGCTGAGAAAAATAAAGAGCAAAAACATAAAGAAGAAGTAATAAAAATAAAGAAAATTTCTGAAAAATATAAAGAAAAAATATTGTTAACTATGCTCTAAGCAAGAACCAAAGCTTTGATTTGATCATTTCCCTTTTATGTAGTGAAGGACCAAAAACTAAATGAGGTTTTCCACATCGACAATAATTTAAATGGGTACAAAATGATAATAGTTAACTTTTTATTTTAATTTTTAAATATTAATAATGTGGTAAAATCTAATCCACATATTTCAAAATGCATGGATACAAATTTTACTCTAAGAAATCTAGATCTTAATCCTTCAATGGTTAAATTTTAATTTTTAAAATCATGACTATTTTTAGACAAAGGAGAAGAAACTAAACCTACTAGATACTAGGATTAGATGCCTTGCGAATTGAGTCCAAATTTTCTATACCACTTTTTGTGTACTACTCTATGTTCCACCAATCACTACTTACTATGTGTATGATTGTTTTCCATTTTAAACTTCTTTATTTTACAAGGAAAGTAAAATGAAAACATGGCAAGTAGTGATTGGTAGAACATAAAATGGTATACAAAAAGTGGTATAGAAGATTTGGACTCTTACGAATTGGCTCCATCTGTATGCCGCAGCCCTCCGACTCGTAAATTACTCCAGCCGCCCCAAGTTCAAAGCATCAAACATTCCCATGCTGAAATCAAACATATTAATTTTGGTACAGACAAAAACAAACATTCATTTTGAATTAAAAAAACAAATATTTCTATCCCTAAGGTTTTGAACGCTACCACGTTCTCAATTCATCCAAATCCCTAGCATGCTCCTAACAAGATTCAATCATCCTAAGCATGATTCTAATACAATCTAAACATGTTTCTATCATGTGTTGAAAGATAAAGGGCAAATAAACAACATTAAAATTAAAGACCAGTTTTATTTATTTATTTAAAGAGCCTACCTATGAATGACTAAGGTTGTGTACACAAGCCTCCTAGGGTGCGTACGTAAGGCAGAGGTTGTGTAACGTGTCCGAGGTAGAAACCCCTATTCTAGCCTAAACATGCTACTACTCATAACACCTAAAACTAGAAAGAAAAAAAATTTTTTTACTAAGGCTAAGAAAAATAAAGAGCAGAAACCTAAAGAATAAGTAATAAAGATAAAGAAAATTTCTGAAAAATATAATGAAAAAAAGTTGTTAGCTATGCTCTAAGCAAGAACCAAGGCAGGCTCATGGCATTGTGGGGCCTAAGGCAACTACTTTAAGTGTGACATATTCTTATATTTTGAATATTAAGAAAACATTTATTTAATTTTTGGTATTTTTTATCATTTAAAATCTATTTTTTTAGATGCAAAATTACAAATTAAAACGAATCCATTGTATTTCTCAATGACTATACAACTAAAATAAACACTATTTATCAAGTGAAGCAACCAAATACTAAAAAATTATGTTTAAAATTTTTAATAAAACTATATATATTTGATATCTCTAAATAAAATTAGAGTATATATTTATTTACTAATAGGAGATTAATAAATTCTTTTGACATTTGTGTGTGGGAGATTAATGAGTTTTACACTCAAAAACTGAGAAAAATTAGTAGTCATTGTCACATCCAATGAAAATATATTTTTTTAATTGGTTTTTCTTTGATTAAAAAAAAAAACTACTTTTTATTTATTGGTGAATATTTGGCGCATAATTAATACCTCCATTAGTATATGTATATCTCTATTGATAAAAGTTTGGGGGCATTTTTTCATTAGGGGCCCTAGACGGTTGCCTACTTGCCTCTTGCCCTCACCCATTGAGCCGGCACTAGCAAGAACCAAAGCTTTGATTTGATCATTTCCCTTTTATATATGAGAGAATGGCAATAATTTAAATGGGTACAAAAATGATGATAGTTAAATGTTGATGATGTGGTAAAATCTAATCCACATATTTCAAAATTTATGAATAAGAATTTAGAAATTATTCCATAAAATTACTCTAAGAACTCTAGATCTTAATTGGTTAATCCTTCACTAATTAAATTTTACTTTTTGAAATTATGACATAATCTCTTCCAAAAAAATAAAAATTATGGCATATTTTTGGCCAAGGGAGAAGAAACGGAACCTAAACCAATGAGAAAAAGGGGAAGTCATTGTCACATCCAATGAAAATATTTTTTTTTAACTGGCTTTTCTTTGATTAAAAAGAAACACTACTTTTTATTTATTTGTGAATATTTGACGAATAATTAATTTTTCCATTAGTATATGTATATCTCTATTGATAAAAGTTTGGGGCCATTTTTTCATTAGGAGCCTTAGGTGGGTGCCTGGTTGCCTACTTGCCTCACGCCCTCACCCATTAATTGAGCTGGCACTGGCAAGAACCAAAGCTTTGATTTGATAATTTCCCTTTTATGAGTGAATAGCAATAATTTAAATGGGTACAAAAATGATGATAGTTAAATGTTGTTGATGTAATAAAATCTAATTCACGTATTTTGAAATTTATGAATAAGAATTTAGAAATTATTCCATAAAATTACTCTAAGAACTTTAAATCTTAATCGGTTAATTAATCCTTCCCTATTTAAATTTTACTTTTTATAATTATGACATAATCTCTTCCAAAAAAATAATTATTATGGCATATTTTTGGCCAAGGGAGAAGAAACGGAACCTAAACCAGGATTAGATGCCCAACGAATTGGCTACATCTGCAGCCCTACGGGCTACGGCCTAACTCCAGCTGCCTCAAGTTCAATGCATCAAACCATTTCATGTTGAAATCAGACAAATTAGTTTTGGCACAACTTACAGTTTGGATAGGGTTGTCTTCAAATTTCTGAAGTCATAAAATATCTACAAGTAACCTTTTAGTCATGCTGTACTGGACTGAATGCTTCGTCTCGACCTCACACGTTGTTAAATTTTGAATACAAAAGTCCATTACGTTTGACACCTGTTTTGTAAACAAATACTAACACTGTACACGTGTCAGTCTCTTTCCTTCACAGTAGCATTAGCGACCCGATTCCGTATGGAAGATTACCACCAAGTGAGTCGATAAGAATTCCTAGAAAATCCAAGTCCAAATTTCATCACGTCGCGTTTAGCCTTTAAATTAGTGTATAAACCGCTATATATACCATGCCAAGTTCATTGGATTAGCACCAAGCCATACCACACCCAAGTTCATCATTGATCAAATATACTTGTTAGTTGTTACCACCAAAGCAACAAAGATGAAAACCCTGGCACTCTACGGCCTTATCTTGGCCTTCTTTTTCTTATCTGGTATGCCTCACTATCTATTTCTGATATGCATTACTACATTGCTTTTGTCGGTCATTTTTTTTAATCACACAATTTTAGGTTTCGACAATCATCATATCGGCTATACAGTAAAGCCATAAACCCCACGGATTAAGCTTTCATTATTATATTCATTGACATTTCACATGAAACACATTTTAGATTTTATGTGCTGGACACTTGTTCCTCTCTCTTGATCTCTTCTAAATTTTAGTAGTCCATAGATGAATGGACCTCTAATGAACAGGTCACATTGAGGGTAAGTGCTAGATTTCATGCATATTTATATCATCGATGATTTTTTTTTTCTTTTTTTTTTTTATAAATAATATATAGAAACCTCTTTAATTTTAATTGCTCAATATGATTGAATACTTATAATTATGACCTGAGTTAGGCCTTGCGCTAACATATAATACTTACAATCATAATAAAAATACTATTATGTAGTGGTTCATCGTTACAAGTGGTGGAGCCAGAAATTTTTTGAAGGGGGCCAGATTTTGAAAATTGCTTGACTTATTTCATTTGTTGATTAACAAAATATCGATGACCATAATCTAGTACAAAGTTCTAAGAACACAATAAATATTTGCTTAATTTGACACTTTCACTCAATATATATATATATATAAGATTCACTCACAACAATATTGTTAGTGTTATATGTTCACTCAATAAGAAGTTATATATTAGTTTAGCAAAAAAAAAAAAAAGAAGTTATATATTATATTATATAAAATTATATACTGTGAAACTTAAAAGATTGCCAACCACAAGTTTTTATTATATAGCACTAGTAGCAGCCACAAACTGAAAGTTAAAAAATTACAGAATCACAGCTGTATAACAGTATAACACACAGCACACAGTAAAATAGCCCACGGTAAACTAGCAAGCTACTTCAGTCTTAGTTAATATTTTGGTTGGTTCTACCGAAGTAAACTGCAATTTCTTAAGCATCAACGAGAGAGAGAGAGAGAGAGAGAGATGGAGAGAGATACCAATGGTGGGGTTGCTGGTTTGGATTGAAGCAAGAGGCTGAGATGAGTGGAAACCATGGGTTCATGCGAGGGGACTGGCGGCGCAAAGGATAGTTGCACAGCACACACGCAGTAATGTAGACATATTTGTTTTTTTGTTTTTTTGTTTTTAATTTTAATGTGGATCTCTGTTGATTTGGTGTGTGTTTAAAGGAGAATTTGGGTTCTGTTAGAATTTGCCATCTGGGTTTTTTATAATTTATTTATTTATTTTTGGGTTCTTTCCACTATTGCAGATTACTTCAAAAAGTTGATGGGCCAATTATAAAGGTTTAAGTTCTAAATTTTAGATTTTAAGAGGCGAGATTTTAAAATTTTTAAAATTTGAGGGGGTGCCGGTGTGTAAATTTTTGTATAAGTTAGTAATTTTATTACCTACTCAAACTACAATTAAGGGAAAAATTGTATCTACATGATAAGTGTATCTACATTTAAAAATTGCTGCGTACAAGATAGGTTTTGTTTTTTATGTTTTAAAGAGTTTGGTTTACTTGCATGCAGGTGCTCACTCTGCTAAAATAACTTTCACAAACAATTGTCCTAGAACCATTTGGCCAGGAACACTAGCTTTGGATCAAAAACCTCAACTATCAAAGACCGGATTTGAGTTAGCATCCAAAGCATCCTTAACACTGGATGTCCAAGCTCCATGGAAAGGCCAGTTCTGGGCCCGAACCCGATGCTCCACCAACTCAGGAAAGTTCTCTTGTGAGACTGCCGATTGTAGGACCGGTCAGGTTACGTGCAACGGTAATCCTGCAATCCTGCCAGCTACTTTAGTAGAAATCAGCATAGCAGCCAGGGGTGGGACAGACTTCTACGATGTTCGCCTTGTAGATGGCTTCAACTTGCCTGTTTCTGTAGCCACTAGAGGCGGCACCGGTACATGCAAGGCCTCAAGCTGTCCAGCCAACGTGAACGCGGTTTGCCCAGCGAAGTTGCAAGTGAAAGGGTCTGATGCCAGCGTGCTTGCTTGCAAGAGCGCCTGTATTGCTTTCAATCAACCACAGTATTGTTGCACTGGCCCATTTCGCCCCCCAAAATCATGTCCACCCACAAACTATTCTCGTATCTTTAAGCAGCAGTGTCCTCAAGCTTATAGTCATGTTACTGATGATCAGAACAGCTCCTTTACTTGCTCTGGTGCACCCGACTATGTTATCACTTTTTGTCCATGAATTATAGAGAGGAATTATGCGTTCCCAAATTTGTAATAAGAAACTGATATGTTTAGTACTAAGGCACATGTATGTATGTGTCAACGAATAGTTATTTGAATAAAACATATACCAAATAAATACTACAAAATTTTACTCATTTTTTTTAGAAAAGTATGGTAGTGCTTATGAGTTATGAGAAGGAAGTTTTTATTTTTTATTTTTGTTAGCTCTCCTAAACAATCACTAAAGAAAGAGTGATTGGGCTTAAATCTGGTAAGTGACAACTTTGACCGATTCAACATGATAATAATACGTAAATATAGGTTAACATGATAATAATACGTGAATAAAGGTTGAGACTAGGTAGGATTAAGAATTTATAATATATATAAAAAAATGAAACAAGCATGTGTGTATATATATATTAATTGAATTAGATTTTATTTCATATTTAAAGCTACAGTAAAATTTTAACACAGTTATATTTTCTTTGAATTTGAATGCTAGAATATATAGTTTTACATATAAACACAATTATAATAAAATGCTCATTAATAATTATCATAATTATCATATTTCATATTTTTACACCCAAAAAAAAAAAAAAAAAATCATACTATGTAAAACTTTCATATGCATTGCAAGGGTTACCGATTAGTTTTTCAAAATTTTCAAGGTAATTCTATTAGGAAGTTTTTAAAATCTTATCTATCCACTTTGAAATGCATGAATTGGATTTTTCAATTATCTCATTAATAATTTAACTAATAAAAATTTGCAATAGTCCAGATTTTTTGTTGTTGGAACATTTATTTAGTAAAATAAAAGTTTATTAAATTAATTTGTTGATTTAAATGATAAAATGACCATGTTAACGGTTGCTCTTAAGAGAATTGTTAATAAACTATATTAAGAAAGTTTTTAACACCATTTTCATGAAAAATATAAAAAGTTACTAAAAAAATTAATTGTTTTATCATTTTCCCATAAACATGTTTCTAAAAATAGTTCCTAAACCAATACTCTTAGAGCATGCGTTATTCATTAACATTTCTCAATGATAAAACTGAGCTTCGTGTGGTTAATAAGCATAATTGTGGAGTTAGTGTTACTATAGAAAATCCTCAATAAGTAGTGTTTTAGGAATTTTATGGAGGAGTTATCTTAAAATCTCTAAAGATTCTTAAGCCAATACTCTTCCTTGGTAGTAATAAATATATACGACACTACAATTATGAACTGTTTAATACTATATGTGTCAAACTTTTTTAATAATATATTGGTTGGTTTGCATAAATTTAAGATGATTGTTTGTGTTTTTTGTTGTTGTAATATTTATGTATAAATTGATTTATATATATATGTACAAGATAAAATTTTTATTCTAGCCTAATTTAAATTTATATGTGTATGAAGTTCATTATTAGAAACTTGAATTTTGACCCTTACACCTCACACCCACAAACACTTATACTTGTAGAGTGATCATCGCTTGTAATATTTATGTACAAATTGATTTTATATATATATATATATATATATATATACAATATATAAATTCTACTCTAACCTAATCTAAGTTTATGTGCGTGAAGTTTTTTTTAAGAGACTTGAACTCTAACCCTTATCTCCCACACCTTACAAGCACTTATACTTATGAAGTGATCATCATGCCAAGAATGCATGGTTGTATGTACAAATTGACATTATTTTTTGAAAAAAATAAAGAAATTAATTAATGCAGTAGTATATATACCCTAAATTTATACATATTCTTGGCTTTTGTTAGCCGTGGTTAAAACATATTAAATGCTTTATTATCAAATAATATTTTAAAGAAAATTTTGATTGATACTTTAAGGACAGAGCTTTGTAAAATATTTTTTAAAACTTTTTCTAGAGAATAAAGTCAAACTTTTTTTATTTTAGGTGGGCAATCTGAGGTAATCTTCAACTACGAGAACAAATGCAATGACCTTTGGTTAGGTGCCAGACCGTCAATTGGTGATTCTAATCCTCGACACGATCCGGGAACTTTATATATATTCTTCACACCTGATGAATGTCAAGGTAGCATTTGGGCTAGGACGAAGGGCACCAGCAATGACTTATTCTATTGTTTATGGGAAACTGGAGACTGGATTAGGCACAAAGCACTACAACAAATGAGGGCTGTAGCCGCCTTTTTTTTAACCGCGGCTATAGGTTGGGCCCTATAGCTGCATTTTTTCAATCGCAGCTATAGGCTGAGACCTATAGCTACTTTTTTACAAAACGCAGCTATGGACCCACTTCGGGCTGTGTTTAAAATGTAGTTATAGACTGGAGCTATAGCTGCGTTTTTTTAAACGCGGCTATAGGCTTAGACTTGGCTCACTACAACAAATTTGACTTGTTTCAACCTACTTTTCTCAAGGATTCACTAAAAAGTGCTGAAACCATCACTAAAAATTGGGACAGATGGTTAAGTTTGATTAGCTTTATTTTGATGGTCAAAATAAGTTTAAAAAAAAAACTTGAAATAAATGTGGAAAAAAAAAACGCACCAATTTTTTCAGCCCACAACCTTTGATAAAATCTTATAAATTTTTCAGCTCCTGAAAAAAGCCCACAACAAAATTTTCATCCCTTAAAAAAAGTCCAACAAAATTTAAAAATAAAGCCCAAACGTAACCAACAAACACAGAGCTCTTATCACTCTTTCGCTGAAAGCAAACGGAGAGCATAGAAATCTCATAGATACTAAGACATCCAGCTGAGGCAGTTACTTCTGCTTTTGGCATTTGCTCCAGAGTCTTCTAGAAAGAAAAACCCACACTCCTCTCTCTCTCTGCTCTTCTGCTTCTCTCTCATGGAGTTTTGGGGTAATCTCTCTCTCTCTCTCTCTCTCTCTCTCTCTCTCTCACATTTCGATCTTCATATTTTTAGGTTTTTGTATTCTCTGCACGTCATCGTTTACCATTTCTTATTTTTTTATGCAATGTTATGCTTATGGATTACGGAACTTTCTTTCGCCGTTTGGTTGCCAAGAAAATACGGGAAAATTGGTTAGGAAAACTCAGAGTTTGTTTCAGTTTGGTGCTTAAGAAAAGGAAATTGGCCACTTGACCGAGCCAATTTGCCTTTATTTCATTTTTTCGTTTTTACTGAATTTTCTCGGAATCCAAACAGATGGCTAGGTTTTATAGGCTTCTACCGTTCCCTTCCCTATCATGGCTTTGATTTCTCATAAATTGTAGACTCTACGTGTTCTACGCTGAGTATTTTGGTCTTGTATAGTTATTTCCCCTTTTCTGCTTGGCTAGAATCTGAAGGAAAATAAAATTTGAACCTGCTTTTAGAAATAATCTCATATCAATAATTTTATTTGCTTAGTGATTGAGCGCATGGAAATTTCATAGTGCTCGACGATCATGGAGATCTCATAGAGCTCGACAATCATCGATTAGGTACGTAATCTATGAAGCACGGGTGCGTTTCAGGACTCGGGTGCGGGTGCTGGTGCGGGTGCGGGACTTGGCAATTTTTGAAAAAGGTGGGTGCGGGTGCGGCGGGACTCGGCGATTAAAAAATTATTAAAAATATTTTTATTTATATTTTTAATTATTGCTAAGCATACTTTTTCACATTATATAAACATATACCAAATTTAAGAGCAATATTAGATAATAACTAAAACATGATGTTCATAAATTAAATACAACCCACAAGATTGAAACTAAAACATTCCATGATGTTCGAAAATTAAAATACAACTCATAAGTTTGAAACTAAATTAACATGATGTTCATAAGTACCAGTGTACCGTTTCGAAATTACCGTAATTTCACAATTATATATATATATATATATAGATATAGATATATATATATATATATATATATATATATATATATTCTTTTTTTTTTTTTACTAAAAAAAACTTATATTGTATAAATTAATATATTTAATTATATTTCAAATTTTTACTCTTTTTTTTATGCAAATTCAAATTAAAACTAAATGAAAACGGTTTTCTATGAAATTAAAAAAATAAAAAGAAAAGAAGTGGCAGGCAAACCACTTCGGTTTCTCCGCCCATTAATAACTTTGGTTATAACAAAAGTAGGTAGGAGTGAAATAGTGAAAAGTCACTTTGAGTTTCTACGTTAACATTCTCTTTAGAAGAGAAACCCAGACTAGAAGAAATGCTGAAAGAAAAGGAAAGACAGTGAGGGAGAGAAGAAAAATGAAGAAGCTATGACGCAATGACGACGAGCTCAAGCCTCAACGTCCGGCAATATCTTACCGGTGAATAAAGGTTTAACAGTGGCGAGGAGGTGCTGTAAGTAGCAAAAAATTTCTAGAAACCCATTTCAATTTGTACCGGTCCGAAATGAAGTTACCGCCGAAAAGCACCGGAATCCGCCGAAATAGCCGAAACACCCCGGTATTTAGGACGGTATGAAACACCTCGTCTCAGCAGTTTCGCCGGTTTCGGCCGATACGGTCCGAGTCGGCGCGAATCGGGCCGAGTCTCAGCCGCGTCGGCGCGAGTCGGGAAAAAAAAAAGAAACCACGTGGCAGGACGCGGCCCGACGCGCGGTCAGCGGCGTCCCTCCCGCGACGCCGCGTCGTGCCGCATCTGACGTGGGTGCGACGCCTCTGGAGCCGCGTCCGTGCTTCCCAGGTAAGTAGCAAAAAATTTCTAGAAACCCATTTCAATTTGTACCGGTCCGAAATGAAGTTACGGCCGAAAAGCACCGGAATCCGCCGAAATAGCCGAAACACCCCGGTATTTAGGACGGTATGAAACACCTCGTCTCAAAAGTTTCGCCGGTTTCGGCCGATACGGTCCGAGTCGGCGCGAATCGGGCCGAGTCTCAGCCGCGTCGGCGCGAGTCGGGAAAAAAAAAGAAACCACATGGCAGGACGCGGCCCGACGCGCGGTCAGCGGCGTCCCTCCCGCGTCGGACGCGGGTGCGGCACCTCTGGAGCCGCGTCCGTGCTTCCCAGTACGTAATCGCACAGCTCCGATTGGCATTGTGTTTCTCAGCTCCGGTTAGGTACGAATCACAAACCCTAATTTCTCAGCTCTTAATAACTTTTAATCGATTTCCCCATGATTTAGATTTCATATTTCTCAGAAAACTGAGCTGAAATCACTGTAACGTAATCGTTTTCCTCAGGTTGTAGAAGCTGAAATCACTGAGCAGGACTTGCTTCTTCTGGTAATCATCATCATTATTCCGATTTTCTGTCTTTCAACTTCAATTACGGACAATCGCATTTGAATTTCTTTAGCAGAAATTTACATCTGAGCATATTTTCCTTGTTTATGTGATCAGATTCAATTTTCTTTTAGAAAATCCATAGAATTATTTTTCGTTACTTCATACTTTGTTTCGAGTACTCCATGTAAAATTTGGTTCAAACAAATGGAAATTATTTCTCATTTAATTTTTTGCTAGATCTTAGAGATTTAAGATCGAGAAATTTAATGGTTGTGTTATGCTAAATGAAATTTGAAACAGACGAGGAATCTGCTCCAAATTGTTATATTCAATATTAGTTACATCAGAGGCAGTGTATATCAGAGAAATTTAGTAAGCTTCTTGTATTTTTCAGTTGTCATGTCTATATGTGTGCAGTTTTTGTGTTTAATGTGCGGTACGTGTGTGTGATTGTTGCAGTCGGTTGACTGAGGTATTTTGGTGTGTTTGGAATTTTGGTGTGTTCATTTTGATACTGCATTTTGGGAGTTCAAAGTTCAAAATCGGAGTTTATGTAACTAAAATACCTCTCCTTAATTGCTACGAGTGTGTTTGGAATTTTGGTGTGTTCATTTTGATTGTGTGTTCATTTTGGTGTGTTTATATAATTATTTGATATTGTCAAAAATTGAGTGCAAGCATTGGTCTGTAGGAGACTATATGACGCTTCATGCTCTAGTTAATTTATGAATTATCTATTGCTTTATATTTATAAGCACTCTGCGATGGTCTAAACCTCCTTACTTGTAGTTTCCACTTGAAGCGTTGCAATATGCTTTTGGGATGTCTTGTTTTCCTTGCCTATTTTCAGATTTTCTTGGGATCACTTTTCCAATTTTTGTTACTGTTTGGTTGGTTCATTCCTCTCTTGGGGTTGAGATTTTCAGTAGCTTTCTTAACACTATTTTTTGATGATTTGTCATCTGGCCCATAATGGAGTTAATTGGGATTCCATATTTTTTTCACACCAATCATGATGATGCATTATTATTAGAGCTAGTTCCTCTTGATCTTTTTTATGAGGTTTCTTTGATAATGCCTTTGTATCTTTTGCAGTAAATGTCATTTGTCATATGAGTTTCTTACTTTCTTTGTACTGTCCATTTAAATCACCCCTGAAAATTTTCTCCTACTAAGCTCATCTAGCATTATATGGTTGCCTTGTCTTGGATTGTCAACATAATGACATCTAATGCATGTGGCATGCTTGGAAAGAGAAGAAATTATAAGGAGAGTTATTCTTGTGATTATTGTTAAAAAAGCTATTGACTCAGCACATCAACTCTTACTCCATTTTATGACTTTATTAAAATGGTAATTGTGTGTATCCCATTTTAGTTGCATCATCATGGTGCACTATATACACCATGATGATGCATATAGTGCACACTGCATGTGCATTTCATGACAATGTCTAACAAGGGAGGCACCTATTAATCTTTTCTACAAGAACACATTAGCATTGGAGTCTAAGTCAAAAGGGTGGCAATTTTCTTTTCTAGATGCGAAAACAGACACCTTTTTCTGTCTGAAATTAAGGAGGGGACCCATGAGGCCATGCCATGCCCTTGTCCTAATTACTAGCATTTAGCAGTTGAGTTAGTTACTAATAGTACATAATTACATAGCTTTTTTGCAGATTCTTTTACTTTTTCCCTTTTCTCAAAGTTATGAGAAAATCTAACTGCTGCCCGAAATGCTAATCTATTTTGTCATTGTCAACAACAGGACAAGGTTTTTAGTAACTGAGGATTAAAAATTCAATAGGAGAGCTTGTGGTTTTTTTTAGTAACACTGTGACCAAACCGCAAACAAGAAAGTTGGGTTTCTATTGGGTGTGAGATTGGAATATCCTTTTCCATGGAGTATTGGTATTCTTCTCCTTCAAGTTTTCTTCTTTTTGGTGAATGACGTTACTTTAATCAGCATTCTTGAAATTGTGGGTATCTTGAATTTGATATTGTGGAAAGGTGTGTAGATATATTTGTTGGGAAATTAACAAACTTTTGGTATCATTCTCTCTTTTTCAGAAACTTGAGGGCACCCATAATGGCTGAAATGTTCAATTGTACTAGCTCATAACTTCTTGCTTTGGAGATGATGATGAAGAATAAAATGTATCAAAACTTTTAACTTTTGGACAGATTTGGTCTTTGTACAAAGTGTGGTTGATATATTTTCTCTTAAATAATAATTGACATATCGGCAGTTTGTATATGGCTCTTAATCTGTTAATTTGTAGGTTTGAGTTTAGAGATCAAAGAAAGTGTAATTGTAGCAATATACCACTTTTGCTATACATCAATATCATAGCATATCATCTCAACAATTGTGAATTTTTGTGTGTGTATATATATAATATATATATATATATATATTTTTGTGCATGATTGTGGTTTTTTTTTTAAATAAAATAAAATCTTATTTTAAGGGTCAAAAGACCCCTTAAATAACCTTATTTACCAAGGGTTGTAAATATAAATCTTTTAAACCTTGGTAAAAGGTTATTTAAGGGTCTTTTAACTTTCAAAATAAGATTAGAGCACTTGTTTTAAGGGTCATGAAAGCCTTTAAAATTTATTTTTCGACAGTATATGTTTCAAAAGTTATTAAAGGTCAATTGGTCTCTTAAAATAATTTTTTTCAAGGTTTTTTAATACTTTTTTTAAGGGTTTTGACCCTTGAAAAAAGTCAGATTTGTTGTAGTGGCTATAGGCTCAAACTTGTAGCTGCGTTTTTTAAAACACGGTTATAGACCATCTTTGGGTTGCGTTTAGAAATTCGGCTAAAACCCTCTACATTGGTTTTGTCTATAGCCGCGTTTTTAAAAACGCGATTATAGTTTTTTTTTTTCCTTGCTAAATATGCAATTCCTACCCAAATATACAAAAACAGTTCCCAACCAATTGCCAGCAAATAGATAATTTCATTACCAAAACCAAACAAGCTCCCAACAAAAAATTGCCAAAAGATTTTTACATCTCAAATGTTAGGACATATGTGAATCATGTTAGAAACATATGTCAATATAGAATTGATTAATCCTTTGACAAACGCACTCTACTTGTAATTAGGTAGATCTAGGATGTGTTTAATACTTCAAGGAACAAGGTTTCAAGTTCACGTGTTAAGACCACGCAAATCTGTCTAAGAATCAAGTGAAGAAATGTTGGATTTTAAAACTCGATAGCTAGCTCGACAAATAAAATCTATCAAGGTTTAAAAGGCAGCTTTAGCCTGATGCTCAACAGCTGCTCGATAGATAAGCTATCTATCGAGATTTATGAAACTCAGATTTTCAGTTCTGATTTCATTCCAATCCGTGTGTACATGTTTAGGTTTTCTTTTCTCACAACCCTAAACATATATAAGGATTATTTTAAGGGCCATCAAAGGTTGCGCAAGTGCGAAACAAAGTTTTGTTCATGCAAATTGTGACCAGAGAAAGACTTTTTCCTAATTCATCTTTCTCTTGAAGAAACTGATGCGTTTGTACGCTGTTGGGTTTTATGACTAAGGAGTTTCGTGATCTTCATCGTGTTGATGAACTGAAAAACTTTGCAACCAACATCTTTATTAAGTTAGTGAGTAAGCTGTGTACTAGGATCTGCACATTGATTAGTTAGTCACGTACTAGGAGTCATGCATTGAAAATGAAAGATTATCACTACAAAACAAATCCAATTGTGTATTGGGGTAAGGATTCATCTGTAAGTTAGTATAAGGAACTGAGATTACTTTACTTATAACCGCTTGTTGTGATAATAGTGGATTGTCAGGAATGGTGACCTTAAAATCACCTAGTGGGGTTTTTGCCTTAGAAGTTTTCCCCATTCATAAACAAATCACCATGTCAACTTTCTTTTCCACTGCATTTGTTTGTACTATCACGCGTTTTGCATGTTAATTGAATTAATTAATTAACTTGGCCAAATCAATTGGTTAATTTATTACAACGGGCCAATACATTCTTGCCCTATCAACAAAAAATAAGGAACAAGGATTTTTTACATCACAAAAAATTGCTAGCAAGCATCATGGTACTTGATTAGCCAATTTCTAGTTGCCAAAAGTAAGATTAAATTACTTCTCTAGAACAAGTTCTAGACCACCATCCTGTACAAACATGCCAAGAGGGAAAATGTGGTAGTGACCCTACTCAATTTCTATATAAACCAATCTGTGGTGTCCTATGAAGTCAGCTTGAATCATGGGCATAATGTGGTAGTCCGGATCGAACCCATTGGTGGGACTCTAGTCGATGGGTCTGGGCCATGCCTTATTGTGGATTATGCTCAAGATACAAGCAATGTGTGTCCATCTAACTTAGTGGTCACAAACAAGGATGGGAAAGTATATTGGTTGTTATAGTGCATGTAATGCGTTAAAGGATCCAAAATATTGTTGCATTGGGGATTATAGTAGTCCATAGGCTTGCCAGCCTAATGAGTTTCAACTGTATGGGACTTTGATCCAACTTGGAGTGTTCACCAAGTTAACCACTTCTCCAAGTTTTTAGATTTGGTGTAGCACATAATTGAGGAAAAAAAGGATCTGGATGTTTTCGCAATTGGCTCCGTAGAAATAGACTTTGGGTAGAAGACCAATCATTTCTTATTAATGATGTAATCCCAATGGTCAAGAAAACCCACTGTGATTTTATTTGGGCCATCCCAGAAAAATATTCTCCTCCCACTGCATTAAATCCAAATCGGGTTTGTTGATCTCCTTCAATAAATCCTTTAGTCAAAGTTAATTTTGATGGTGCAGTGTTTAAGGAGTCAAGAGAAGCAGGATTGGGGTGGTTGTTCGAAATTCTCAGGGCTTGGTTTTGGTGTTTACGAAATAGAAAATACTCTTACCCCACTCAGTTGCTGATGAATATAGGCAGCAGTGAAGTTCTTAAGTTTTGCTTAAGGCCTCTATCTTTCATCCATTATTTTAGAGGGTGACTTCGAAGTTATCATTAAAGCTCTTAGTATAGTAAAGATGAATCATTCTCCTCCTATGGTCACCTCATCATTGACGTTAAATTATTTACACATGCCTTTTCTTCTCTTGGTTTTTGTCATAATCGTAGATAAGGTAATTATGTAACTCATATCTTTGCTAGACATGCTAGATATGTTAGCAATTTATCTACGTAGATGAAGGATGTTTCTCCACACATCAATAATGTACTCGTAACCAACTTTAGCTAATCTCTTTTCTAATAACAATGCTTGACTTTTTTCTATTGAAAAAAAAAAATTCTATTGAAAAAAATTGGAAAACAAACAATTTATCACAAAATAATAAATTCATTTCCCCAGTCACAAAACTAACCACAACTAAATTTTAACAAAATCTATTTCCAATAGAACTAGTAAGAAACCAAAATTCTAGTCCTATATAATTTCATTTTCCAATCCTAGAAACCACAATTAATTTTAACAAAATATACTTAAACCAAACAGGGAAACACTAAACAATAATGTATATTAAAGCTCCCATCTCCACAATGTCTTGTTTTTAGTTGGTGGTTTTTGGTTTGCTAACACTACCATGTCATTCCCATATAACATACTAAGTTGAATTTTAAGGCCATGTGAGCACGCTCATGTGTAAAAGGTGCAATTCTATGCGGGTCCATCCTAATTGGCAGGAGTATGCCACTAGCCTTATGGGTGGGAAGTTGCCATTTGGTTTTTGTTCAGAAACCGATTTGAATCTTTATAGAGAGCTCTAACAAAACAAAATGAGTTTGAAATTAGGGTACAAACTTTGGAAGGTAAACATCCTAAGTTGAGTGGGCTGACCTCCACTTATGTACCTCATAGTCATGTTTCAAAAAAAAAATCCCCCTAAGAGGAACCTTTCTAAACATATCATTTACAAATTCAAAAAAAGAATATTCTATCCTTGGGGTTTTGAAAGCTACCACATTCTCAACACATCCAAATACTTAACATGCTTCTAACAAGATTCAATCATCCTAAGCATGATTCTAATAGGATTTAAACATTCTAAGCATGTTCCTAACTTGTGTTGAAAGATAAAGGACAAAAAAATAGTATTATAATTGAAGAACAAATTTTTTTTTTTTTTTTTTTGAGTTTCTAAAAGAGCCTACCTAAGAATGACTAAGTATCTGTTTGGATTGCGATGGAAGTCTTTTACGTTTGTGTTTCACATTTTCATATGTGAGACCCACGGCTACAGTGTAGGAAGAGAAAAGTGTTTTCAGCAAAATTATACTTTTCCAGTGGGTCTCGTGCACTGTTCACGGGATCCACAAGTACTTTATTAAAAAAAATTAAAATTGGGTCCTACGGTACTATTCACATATTTAAAAATTATTTTGCTACAATGTTTTCAGTTTTCAACAATAAACGGTATCCAAACAAACCTTAAGGCTGTGTACACAAGCCTCCTAGGGTGCGTATATAAGGCTGAGGTTACACATGAGGTAGAAACCCCTCTTCTAGCCTAACACCTAAAACTAGATGAAAAAAAAAATACTAAGGCTAAGAAAAATAAAGAGCAAAAACCTAAAGAAGTTATAAAAATAAAGAAAATTTCTGAAAAATTTAAAGAAAAAAAAAAGTTGTTAGCTATGCTTCAAGCAAGAACCAGGGCCAGCTCATGGATTGTAGGGCCTAAGACAACTACTTTAAGTGTGACATATTCTTATATTTTGAATATTAATAAAAGATTTATTTACTTCGGTATTTTTTATTATTTAAAATGTTTTTTTTTATGCAAAATTACAAATTAAAACAAATCCATCGTATTACTCAATGACTATACAACTAAAATAAACATTATTTATTAAGTGAAGCGACTAAATACTAAAAAAATTATGATTGAAAATTTTAATAAAATTATATATTTGATATCTCTAAATAAAATTTGAGTATAAATCTCTATATATAATAATAGGTGAAACTGAGAGAAACTCAAATTAGAAATCCAAATTTGAGTTCCAATTTTGTGTCATGAGTCTAGATTTGTGTGGGGACCACACTATAATTATTCTTCCAATTGTTCAATTCAAATATGAAATTAGAGTACAATTTTGTGCCATATGTGTTAAAAAATTTCTTAATTTTTGTGCCAAAACTAAGATCACATCATAAATATCCATCAAAATATTCATTGTATTTATAGCAATGTAACCACCGAGGAGTCAAATGAAGCAAGTGTTAAATGATGCTCTAAAGAAGAGAGAAAATTCTTGAGGGAAGAAACAAAGAGGGATAAGAGACATGGTCGACCCACTCCCCCTCTGCCTATGCTTCTCACCCCTTATTTTCATGCAAAAGGAAACTCAATGTAGAGGAAATTAATGGCAATGTGTTAAGGATAGACCTCATCTACAAATTAATAGTCCTACAACTATGGACCCATCTATTAATGATCAACACAACAACAGATGGTAGCAGATAATGATCAACACAATAACAAATTGCAACTCCATTGGTACTCCTCTCTCTCCAAATTTCGGCTTCAAACTTAATCTTTTATGCAATATTCGTTTCTTCCAAATATCACAAAATAATAAATTTCACTTCCAAAGACGCTAATAACGACTTGACTAACCATCCTTTGACAAGATTCTATTCAAAGAATAGAGAGGTACATCCTCAAACAAGCTTTGGTGGTCCATCATGTAAGTGTAAATCCTCTCTCTCTCTCTCTCTCTCTCTCTCTCTCTCTCTCTCTCTCTCTCTCTGTTACCCTTATCAATATATATATAAAAGCAGATACCTCATGTGAGAAGCATGAGGTTTTGCCAAGTAGCACATTGTACGACATCCTTCTCATTTAGGCTTCCACCTCATCTAAATTTTGCATTTATGTCAAATTATTAAGTAACGGTAAATGCATTTATTTCAATGTATTAATAAAATTCAAAGAATTTGTATATATTTATAACTTTACATACTTTGAATTGATATGGATGGATTTAAAAAGTCATGAGAAATGTAGAAATAAAATTCAAAGAATTATTAATATTTTTGTATGTGTTCTAATAATTATTACTGTTTACTCAAAAAAAAAATTCAAAGAATTTGTATACATTTATAACTTTACATGCTTTGAATTGATATGGATAGATCTAAAAAGTCCTAAGAAATGTAGGAATCAAAAAAACTTTTTAAATTTCTGCATAAGACTAACTTCAATGCAAAATTGCAATAATCGAATTCAATGAATTAGACAAATATTATTTGTCTCCACATTTGTCCAATATAAATCCCCATTTCCATTAGCCTTAAAGATTAAACTTCCATAATTTTCTCACAATATCTTTGTTTTTCTTTCTGAGAGGTATGTTAATTTTCAAAATATTACATTCGTCTTAAATATTTTGTTTAGATTTTATGTATACGTTTTTACTTATATAGCATTGTAATTTATTTAGGCTTATTTTTTCATATTATGTGCCAATTTATATTTTTGGTTTTCTTTATGATGAGTATACTTGGTAAGGATCTATTTTTGGCTACATTTAGTTCAATTAAAATTTGGAGGTTAAATTGTGATATTATTGCATCACTATGACATTATTTTTTCTATTGTTGTTTCATGAAATTCTAGAAGTTTTTATAGCTAATTAATATATAAAACATAAATAATACAAGAAAGACACCCAGGAACAAACAAGTTTGTAGGTGACAATTTCACTATAATCGGGTGACATTTCTTAGTTGCATAAATTAGAGGAATTTTCCCCCGAATGTATTTAGTTTGAATTTAGTTTTAGTAGAAAACCTCATAGATTAAGTGTGACTAACAATAATAGTATTCATGAAATCAATGGGTCATAAATAATTTCTTACAAAATTTATCAAAATGCATTGCGCACCACGCGGGATATTGGCTAGTTAGATACTAAATTTCACTTCCAAAGACTCTAATAACGACTTGACTAACCATCCTTTGACTAGATTCTATTCAAAGAATAGAGAGATACATCCTCAAACAAGTTTTGGTGGTCCATCATGTAAGTGTAAATCCTCTCTCTCTCTCTCTCTCTCTCTCTCTTATTTGTTACCCTTATTAGCCACATTAAAAACAGAGATAGATAGAGTTTGTCGACTAAACATACATACTCAAAGGAGATTTTTTTTCCTCACTCAAACAGTCCATCATCTTACCCAATTACCTGCCATACCATTACAAACTCAATTTTTTTTTTCCCTATGAAAATTTCAGGCACCAAACAACGATTAGGGGTTCAAAAGCAGGGATGGATCTTTTCAATATCATTCTCACTAAGGTTCATCTCTCTCTCTCTCTCTCTCTCTCTCTCATTTAGTTTTCATTCCCTTAATTTGAAATAGTGATGAGTTTGTCTCAATTATTGATCTTTGCAACTTCAATGGTTTAGTTCTATTTATATAAAATTTGTGTATGGGATTTGGTACTAAAGTGGTAAAAGGGTGGTGGGTAATTCAAATTATTAGTGTCATAATATTGGAACTACTAAAAATAGTGGACACTAAGTCAATGTGTTATTGGAGTGTTTTGAAATGGATTAGGATTGGTAGATTGTCCATTTTATTCCTACCCATAAAATTTTAATGGAATTGTTTTGGACAACTAGAACTCTAAATAGAGTGGAGGATTGTATCACAGTTCTGTTTTATTTCATGTGAATTTCAGAGCATTGTAGAATAATAAAACCATCATAATATTGGAGCCACAATCATTAACTATAGCATCAGCAACAAAACCAGAAGTTTCAATTGGTTTGTCATTTGGCTACATTCAATTGTTCTTCTTCCATGTGTTCACAAAAAAATTAAATAAAGGTATCCATGGTTGAATTGTTAACTAACAGCTCCTACTGAAGATGACTTCAGAACATTCTCTATAGTCACACAAGAGGAGTAATAAAGAAGGGGTGGCAGCTAACATGCTAAGAATGAGTAATTCTTGGTCTTTGCCAGATTCTTACTTGGGGTGTCCTCCTTAATATATAATTAGATATATCAAGACAGAAAAATTACAAAATCCTAGGAATAGAAGCCTCAGAAGTCTTGCACGAAGAAACTTAGGCAAGGAATGGTGGCAAGATTATAAAATTATAAGTTGCACTAGATAACCCTTCTCTTGACATTAGAAGAGAACTTCAGAACTAATTCTACATATATTAAGATCAAATACTACTTTTGCTCCATTCATTTAATTTAGGGTCTCCATTTATTTTCAATTAGGGATCAATCTAGCTATAGAAAATCTTCATCAAGCATGCTAAAGTTGGAGAATAAGGAATGAATGATCAATGATGTCTCGGATTTGAAGCTGGCTTGAATTAAAAAGAATAAAAATTGTGTTAATGCGAGTACCAATAGAAGTATATATTGGGTTGGTCAAAGTAATTGGATTCAAGTCTCCAATATCAAAGGAGAACATGACATTAGTTAGTCTATCTAAACCGAAATAATGGGCTAAAAGTGAAGGACAATGAGGTGAGTACTGTATTGTTTTGTCTCTTTTTACTTATTTTAAAGTGGAACTCTTATTAGACCATTTCCACCATCTACTGATTAGTAATCCAATCCAATTATATCTATCATTTCTCTATTGCTTTACCCGAAGTGTAACAACTTGATGCATTCTTAGGAAAATAAAGCTTATTTATACCATGTAGTTTAAAGAATAAGTCCGAATTTGATAAGAATGAGGAGTTTTGAGTTGGATTTTCATATAGGTATTTGAAATAATTGAGTGTGGTTGTGCTTACTATTTAATCTGTGATAAATGTTGTGGCATATTGGAATTGGAGGGTGTAAAACTTAATCTCTTAAATATGTGCAACTGCATCTATGGACCATAATATTTTCTGTTGTTACTAATTTCCCATCGTAGGTGATATTTGCAACACCATGCCTTAGTTCCATGATACATATTTGGAAGTATAAGAGCTATAAATCTACAACCTAATTGTAAACAAATTTATGTTGTTAAAGATCCATGGAGTTAATATTTTAGCCACCGTAACACATAGGACTAAATTAAAAAAATCATGCCAAAATCCAAGATTGGGTTGTGATTTATTGTTTCTTTCTACTTCTATATAATATATGTTTTAATATTTTGCAATAGTTAAAAAATGTTAAGTATAAACAGAAGCCCATTCTCTCTCTCTCTCCCTCACAAGAAACCCTAACACTATTTTTTTTTTTTTGGTAGTTTTTTTTAATTATTTAAATCTTTCATATTGAGGGCAGGTTGTACATTTAGGTGATTGTGCTGAGGTGTTGAAATCCCCATATTGAAGTTGATGAGAACATAGATATAAATGTGTAAGAAGATGAAGATGGTATCATGATATCACATCCAGTGAACTTTATTTCCAAGAATTTTTTAAGTTGATGAGGACGTAGAGATAACTGATAAAAATCTTCAAAGTTCCCCCCCCCCCCTTTTTATCAATATTGTTCAAATCCTCGTGCGTATGCACAAGTTACATGCTAGTTTATTTATAAATGGGAGATTAATGAGTTCTTTTAGCATTTGTGTGTGGGAGATTAATGAGTTCTTTTAGCATTTGTGTGTGGGAAATTAATGAGTTGTACACTCTAAAACTTAGAAAAACTTAACAAACAATAATTGCCACATCCAATGAAAAGTTTTTTCTTAAACTTTTTTTTTTTTTTGATGAAATACTACTTTTTAATTATTGCTGAATATTTGACACTTAATTAATACTTCTATTAGTACATTTATTGATAAAAATTTGGGAGCATTTTTTCATTAGGGTCCTTAGGCGTTTCCCTATTTGCCTCACCCATTGAGTCGGCATTGGCAAGAACCAAAGCTTTGATTTGATCATTTCCCTGTTCTTAGTGAATGGAAATAATTTAAATGGGAACAAATTAAAATGATGATAGTTAATTTTTTTTCTTTTTTTTTTAAATCAAAATTTATGGATAAGAATTTAAAAACTATTCCATAAAATTTCTCTAGGAACTCTAGATCTTAATCGGTTAATCCTTCACAAGTTTTTTTTTTCCCAAGTTAAACTTTACCTTTTGAAATTATGACAATATCTCTTCTAAAAAAATAATAATTATGACAATATATTTTTGGCCAAAGGAGAGGAAACGGAACTTACACCGGGATTAGATGCCCCAACGAATTGGTTACATTTGCAGCCCTACGGCCCGTAAATAACTCCAGCCGCCTCAATAAGTACAAAGCATCAAACCATTCCCATGTTGAAATCAGACAAATTAGTTTTGGCACAACCTACAGTTCGGATAGGATTATCTTCAAATCTCCCAAGTAAAAATTCTATGGACGTAACCTTTTAGTCATGGTGTACTAGACTGGATGCTTCGTCTCAACCTCACACGTTGTTATATTGAATACAAAAGTCTATTTAACATAACAGTCATACTGGATGCTTGCAAGAGCGCTTGTACTGCTTTCAATCAACCACAATACTGTTGCACTGGTGCATTTAACACCCCTCAAACATGTCCACCCACAAACTATTCTCGTATCTTTGAGCAACAATGTCCTCAAGCTTATAGCTATGCTTATGATGATCAGAACAGCACATTTACCTGCTCAGGTGCACCTGACTATGTTATCACCTTTTGTCCATGAATTATAGAGAGGAATTATGTGTTCCCAAATTTGCAATAAGAAACTAATATGTTTCAAGTACTAAGGCACATGTATGTATGTGTCAACAAAATAGTTATTTGAATAAAACATATATTAAATAAATACTGCAAAATTTTACTCTCTCTCTGTCTTTTTTTTTTTTTTTTTTTGGGTGCAAAAAGTGGGGTTGTGCTTATGAGTTATGAGAAGGAAGTTTTTTTGTGCTACTCTATCACTTGTTATTCATACTGTACTAAGATAGGGGATTTTTATTCTTGAGGGTAAGCATACAAATTTAAATTAAAAAGTAAATTGCAAATCATACCTCTCAAATTTGGGGCCATTCTATTTTTTTCTTCTAATGTTTCAAAGTCTAGATCCACTCCCCTAATGTTAGGGATCATTTTAATTGAAAGCCTTGACTGTGCAAATGTGTTTATTAAGTGTTAACTTACTCAACATATTTTAACTAATTCAAACATGAATTGATTCTCAAAGAGTTGAACTCTTTGAAAAATCATTTGGTAGAATTTTTTGCCAACTTTCTCAACTTGTTAATTTATGTACAACTTTTGAAGTTGTAAGGTAACCCAATACAAATAAGCTCTCCTCAACAAGCACTAAAGAAAGAGTGCTTGGGCTTAGATTTGGTGAGTGACAACTTTGACCGTTTCAACATGATAATAACATGTGGAATTTAGGTTAAGATTAGGTAGGATTAAGAATATATATATATATATATATATATATGAGTTGGGTTCAAGTTATACTTGGTGTAACTCTAAGCGATATTACACCACTTGATAACTTATTATTGGATGCGAATTTTGACAAATTTACTGTTGGATTACATTATATTCATATACTCTCCGTGCTTGCGAAATTTAACAGTGATCAAAGATCAATAGTCATGTTATCTATTAATTGTTTAAATTCAAATTTTTGTAGTTTAAAATAATATATAAAAGATAAGTTTATGGATCACAAGGTAAATAACATCCGATTGGCATAAAAATTGGCATGCATGTTAAGCACATATAGAACATATAATTCAACGGTGGGATTCTTAAAATATGAATTTAATAACAAGTTATTGGATGATATAACACTATTTAGAGTTACACTAGGTTTAACTTGAACCTAACTCGATATATATATATATATATATATATATTACAATAATGGAGTGTAAATTGCAAGGCTTCAAAAGCTATTTTATATTTAAAGCTCCACTAGAATTTTAATGCATCATATTTTCTTTGAATGGTAGAATATGTAGTTCCACTCCCCTAATGTTAGGGATCATTTTAATTGAAAGCCTTGACTGTGCAAATGTGTTTATTAAGTGTTAACTTACTCAACATATTTTAACTAATTCAAACATGAATTGATTCTCAAAGAGTTGAACTCTTTGAAAAATCATTTGGTAGAATTTTTTGCCAACTTTCTCAACTTGTTAATTTATGTACAACTTTTGAAGTTGTAAGGTAACCCAATACAAATAAGCTCTCCTCAACAAGCACTAAAGAAAGAGTGCTTGGGCTTAGATTTGGTAAGTGACAACTTTGACCGTTTCAACATGATAATAACATGTGGAATTTAGGTTAAGATTAGGTAGGATTAAGAATATATATATATATATATATGAGTTGGGTTCAAGTTATACCTGGTGTAACTCTAAGCGATATTACACCACTTAATAACTTATTATTGAATGCGAATTTTGACAAATCTACCGTTGGATTACATTATATTCATATACTCTCCATTCCTGTGAAATTTAACTGTGATCAAAGATCAATAGTCATGTTATCAATCAATTGTTTAAATTCAAATTTTTGTAGTTTAAAATAATACATAAAAGATAAGTTTATAGATCACATGGTAAATAACATCTGATTGGCATAAAAATTGGCATGCATGTTAAGCACATATAGAACTTGACGGGTTATTTAGACCCCTTAAACAACCAGATTGCGTAGCCTAGATTAATTAGCCAAGTTGTTACTTAGTTAAATTAAGCAATTCTAGGTTAAAACAATCCAAACAATCATATCAAGAATATAAAGCAGCGGAAAATAAATAACACAAGATATGATCACCCAGGAAACCACACGGTAAAAACCTGGGGAGGATTTGACCCACCGATCCTTAAGGCATAACAGAATTCACTATGAAAGAATTGAAGTTCTTACAAAAGGACTACAAGCTCCCCGCTCGACTTCCTAATGCTACCCACCAGTAGAACTTCCTGACACGACCACGCCCAGGCTCCAAATTCACGGACTACTTCTTTCTTGAATTCCTCAATCAGCTACAAGCTCCCCGCTTACTTTTCTTTTAAGTTCCAATGGTTGCAACGGTAATGATCTTCAAGATGTTGAAATCATCTCTACCATGAAAACCCTAAGTTTTGTGTAAAGGAAAGCTCCTCAAAGATCTCACAAGAGATTCACACAAAACAGCAATGTATGAGCAACAAAGCAATATGGACAACCTTCAAAAACGTGGCTAGGGTTTAGTTTATATACCTAGGGTAAAAACATAAAACCTTAAACGTTTAATGAAGTAGGGCTGAGTTGGAAATTCTGCAGAAAAATCAACCTGTGCGAATTTCGATCGATCGAGTCTATTCTTCGATCGATCGAGCCAGGCCAAAAGTCCCAAGTACTTCTGCAGCCACTCGATTCCAACTTTACAATATTAAACCAACTTTGAGCAAGTCTAAATAAGACTAAATACAATGTTTTGATCATGGTTTGCCAACATTACAAATTAGAGTTCTAAATACATAAAATCCTAAGACCTTAGAACCTAACAGAACATATAATTCTATGGTGGGATTCTTAAAATATGAATTTAATAACAAGTTATTGGATGGTATAACACTATTTAGAGTTACACTACCTGTAACTCTCTCTCTCTCTCTCTCTCTCTCTCTCTCTCTCTCTCTCTCTCTCTCTCTCTCTCTCTATATATATATATATATATTACAATAATGGTGCGTAAATTGCAAGGCTTCAAAAGCTATTTTATATTTAAAGCTCCACTAGAATTTTAATGCATCATATTTTCTTTGAATGGTAGAATATGTAGTTCCATATGCAAATAAAATTGTAACCACTCCCCACAAAATTTTAGTCCCAAAAAACTCGCCTCTGCAATCACTCCCCACAAAAAAAAATACAAACAAAATTATAATAAAATGCCTATTGATTCTCCAAAAAAATAAAATAACATATCATAATAATAATAATAATAAATGCCTATTAATAACTATCATAATTATCATAATTCATAAAATCATATTATATAATACTTTCATGTGCATTGCACGGGTTACCAATTAGTTTTTCAAATTTTCAAGATAATTCTATTAGGAATTTTAAAAAAAAATTGTCAATTTTGAAATGTGTGAATTAGATTTTGCAATCTCATCAATAATTTAATAAATAAAAAAATTGCAATAATCAAGATTTCTTTTTGTTGGAACATTTTAATAATAAAATATTTAATAAATTAATTTGTTGAATTAAATGATAAAAGTGCGAGTTTTATTTGGTTAATGAGTCATAATCGAAGAGCTAGTGTTTTTATAGAAATCCTCAATAAGTAGTGTTTTAGGAACTTTATGGAGGAATTATCTTTAAAACTCTAAAGAATCTTAAGCCAACTCTTCATTTTTTTTAATAGAGTTTCAACCTATAGCGTCTATCCCTAATCGTAGTTCTTTATCATCAAACCAAAATACCAATTGGTTTTTGGTGTAGGCAGGAATTGAACCCCAAATCTCTTATTCAACTATCATTGATTTTACCAGTTGAGTTAACTGAAACCCACTAAGCCAACCCTTCCTTGGTAGTAATAAATAGATATTAAGTTACAATTATGAACTATATAATATATGTGTCATATTTTTTTAATATATTGGTTGGTATGCATAAATTTAAGGTGATTGTTTTGTTTGTGTTATTTTGCAATGTTTATGAACAATTTGACTTTATTTCTTAAAAAATAAAAAATAAAATAATTATTTCTGTATTAAATATATATACATTTAATTTATGCATATTCTTGGATTTTGTTAGGCAATGGTTAAAGTAGTCCGGATCGAACCCATTGGTGGGACTCTAGTCGATGGGTCAGGGCCATGCCCTATTGTGGATTGTGTTCTAGCTATAAGCAATGTGTGTCCATCTAACTTAGTGGCCACAAACAAGGATGGGCAATATATTGGTTGTTATAGTGCATGTGATGCGTTAAAGGATCCAAAATATTGTTGCACTAGGGATTATAGTAGTCCACAGACTTGCCAGCCTAAAGAGTACACAACTAGCTTCAAGAAAATATGCAATCTTGCCCACACCTATCCCCAGGTGATAATCAACCTCCAATTTATAGTTTCATTGGGGGGAAATGAGTTACAGTATGACCTTTTGTCCCTCATAAATTTGCCTTGTCATTATGATGATAAAGTTAATAATTTCCGGATAAGTTGATAATTGGCACGATAACTTGTTCTTGTGGTATGATTCGGAAATTGATTTGTATCAACATACATGGAAGCCAATTTAATAGAATCAACAAATTATTACCGTGCCCTTTTTTTTTTTTTTTTAATATAAGATAGAAATTCTTCTTTAGTCTAATCCAAATATATATGTATGTGAAGCTCTTTCCTAGAGACTTCAACTCCGGCTCTTGCCCCCCCCCCCCCAAAGAACTGTGTACTTGTGAAGACACCATCACGCCAAGGGTGTGTGGTGGTCCCATCATTCTTTTCTAAAATTAATGAATTTGTTTCAATTATATGCGGAAGCATAAAGTCAATGAAATTAATCCTTCCAAATAGAATCTATTAAATTGTATACGTGATGACAATGCATTGAGATCCAATGCAATATTGCTATTGCACCATGCAATTAACTCTTAGTTATGAGAGAGAAATTATAAATAAATAAAAAAAACCAGTCGCAGACCCACGCAATGTGTGGGAATAAATAATTATTTTATATTATAATATAATGTATAATTTTTTTCTCTAAAATTTTTTGACGATAGTTTGTTCTCACTAAAAATTAGACAATTTCAATTCAATCCAATTAGGTCTATTGGTTTTTTTCTTAATTTTTGGGTTGAAAAGTATGAAATTTTATTATATTTGGGCTAAACTCTTTAGTTTTGAGTTAAAAAATACAAAGAAAATACTAAAATAGATGCTAGGAATTAGAAAAATGAGCCTTCAATGCAATAAAAATGACAAATATTCAAAAATCTTATTCGGTCCATATTGGTTCTATTTGGTCCATTCTATCCCTCTTTGGTCCAATTTGATCCTATTCGTCCTATTTAGTCCAATTCAGTCTATACGGTCTTATTCAGTCCATTTAGGTCCAATTTAGTCTATTCAGTCCAAATTGGCCCTATTTAGTCGACTTTCGTCCTATTCGGTCCACATTGGTCATATTCGGTCCATTCTCACTTTGATCGACTTTAGTTCTATTCAGGCCATTCGGTACACTTTGGTTCTATTTGGTCTATTCAGTCCACTTCGGTCCTATTCAGTCCACATTGTTCCTATTCTGTCCTCTTCGGTCCAGTATGTTTGCTTCGGTCCTATTTGATCCGATATGGTCTTATGTAGTCCATTATGTCTACTTCAGTTCTATTCGGTCTATTCATTCTTATTCTGTCCACTTCGGTCCTATTCGGTCCACCTTGTTCCTATTCGGTCCATTCAGTCCTATTATGTTCATTTGTTCCAATTCAATCCATTCAAATCACTTCGAATCATTTTGGTCCACTTCATTCAACCTAAAATAGAGATGAAAGAACAATATAATAAAATCCACCAAAAATGAAGAGAGAGAGAGACAGAGAGAGATATAACGTTTTGTGTGTGAAAAACCTATGAATGGAATGAAAAAGAGAATTGTAAATTTATAATAAGAGGAGGGGAATAAGAAAAGTAAAAAAAAAAAAAAAAAAAGGTAGATAAAGGGATAGAAGAAAAATGATATTAAGATAGATAGTAGTAGGGAGATGAAAAGGTAAAAGGAATGGGAAAAGTTAAAGAAAGTATAACAACAAGTTAGGAAATTAATAAGAAAAAAATTAAAAATAAAAAAGAATGTTGGAAATGGGTGAATGATGTGGCTTAACAGGAGTGTAGTAACGATAGATGCTACGCTTATATGTGTGTGTGTGTGTGTGTAACAATAAAAAAATTGAACGTTGAATTTTTTTTTTCTTTTTTTTATTCAGGGGTTGAGATTAAAAATAATTTTTAAAACTTTTAATCTAGCTATTGTACCGAATCTCAATCCTCAAGTGAACTTCGGTCAAAATAAAATAAATGGGATGGAAGCCTAAAATCAATCAAATATTAACTTCGCCAATCATGCATCCAATGCCTTTCTTGTAAACAATCCCTTACTAATTTGGTTATTCCAATTTACATTTTCAACTCAAAAGTCAAAAGCAAAGGTTCAAATATATATGTGTGTGTGTGTGTGTGTGTGTGTGAATGATACGGGAATTGATTTGTATCAAGTCAATTTTTTAATAGAATCAATAAATTTTTAACTTGTCAATCACGCTTGGCTTTCCTTCAAAATACAAACCCTAACTTTCCTATATATATATTCCCCCTTGCTAAACATATTTGGTAATTCCAACTTATATTTTTTACTCACCATCCTTCTTCTCTTGCTCATTACAGGTAACTGATTGATACGCCCTTCTCTTTTCTTTTTCTAAATGGTAGTATATCATAAAAATATCACAGATATGTGTAAATTTTAAATGCACCTTAATATTGATATTTATGAGGAGAAGCAAAGAAGCTAGAGGTATAAGAACCTTAATCGTGAAAATGACAGTGTATTGACTTTTATCAAGATCACACTGTCTAAGTGGTTTAGACAAACTGGCAAAGTGATATCAACTTATCACGTATGAAGTTCTTGAACGTATCAAGTTCAATAAAACATAGGCGGTTGCGCCCATGTTTTATTTTATTGACTAATAGTGTAGTAGTTAAAGTATATATAGGGTGAGGTTTTAATGTTTTAACACACCCCCCACCAACCCCCCCCCCCAAAAAAATTAAGTGATAGGGTAAAGTAGCACTACAAAAAAAGTGGACCTGTTTCAACCCTTATTTTTCGAGGGTTTATTAAAATTTGTCCAAATAAACACTAAATATAACACGCAGGTGACTATTACTAGACTTACTGAGAAACTTCAAAATAAATCAACATATAACCTTTGAAATAAGTGCTGAAAAAAATGGCAGGTGACTATTACTAGGCTTACTGAGAACCTTCAAAATAAGTCAATATATAACCCTTGAAATAAGTGTTATATAGTAATTGGTTTTCTATAGTAACTTTCACACTCATTTAGTGTACATATTCCATGCACATTATTTATTTCTCTTTTTAATTGTGGATATCAAGATGTATACATGAATTTTGAAATTGAAAGCTTGACTATGTGTGAAACACAACAGCTTGTTTAGACCTCCTCCCAATTAAAAATTACGGCTAGATTACTTTTACTCTTACTTAATCAAAGTGCGGAAACAAGAGTAAATGTGCTTAATGAACCGATATTACTCTAATGCATAAACATGAACAACAAACAATAAAAATAAAACACAAAAGTAAGGGAAGAGAGATGCAACCACAAGATAACACCAAGACGGGTTATCGAATAGGAAACCGAAGAACTCAGTAAAAAACCTCTCCGCCGCCTTCCAAGTGGTAAATCAATTCACTAGAGAATAAAGTTGGAGTACACAAATAACAAATGACCCTCCGAGTCTAGTCTACTCAATGTACTTAAGCTCTCCAAGCTCTTGGTACTAACGGACTTCTCGGAGTCATGTCTTTTCTAACTTTTCGGATCCCGCAATATGCCCGATTACATCCACCAAGCCTCACCGGCTTCTTTTGGCAAATCCCCAAAACTTTCCAAGCTCCAAAACACTCTCTACACTCTGAAAATGTGTGAGTTATGTTTGGGTACAAATCTACTCTCAAGTTATAACAATAGGAGAAGGAAGGAGAAAATGCTAGAATGATTTCTCACTAAAGATGAGTAGCTCTCTCTCTAAAAGATGGGTATGTGTGTTGTAGAAAACTGATCTACGGTTTTTCTCTCTGAATGGCCTCCTTAATACTTTTGTGGGTAATGATAGTATATATAGTATGGGTGAAGGATAAGAAAGTCACACTTAAAAATCCTCAAGGTAGAGAGTTTCGCAGGTATCTCGTGAGAAGACCTTACCAGCGAGACACTCGCGAAATCCACTGATTCTTCATTTTATGCTCAATTCTTCACCAACTTAGTACTAAACCTAATACAATAAAATCCCACAAATTACAAGAAACAAAATTAAAACAAATACAGTACTTTTTGTTATGGAATAAGCCAACAATAATGTTATGATAAAAATCATAACTTAACAGAAACACTATTTTTCAAAAGTAATATATACTGTCTAAGTTTGTAACAATATTTTTCAGGTAGACAGTCAACGGTAACCTTCAAATACGAGAACTGATGCACTGAGTCAATATGGCTTTGGTGCCACCCCATCAATTGGTGATAGTGATCCTGAGTTCACTTCAGGAACTTCAAAAACACTCCAATTGCCTGATCAATGGAAGGGTTTCATTTGGGGGAGGACCAAGTGCAATGCCTCAAATTATTTTTCATGTGGAACTGGAGATTGTGGTGGCAACAAAATTTGCCAATGGCCAGTACCCAATTCCTCAGTGACCATAATTAATTTCACTATTAACCAGCCAGCACAAACCAATCCCCTTGTGGTCTCCTATGAACTGAACTTGAACCACGGGCATAACGTGCCAGTCCGGATCCAACCCGTTGGTGGTTCTGGACCATGCCCTGTGGTGGATTGTACTCAAGATTTTAGCAATGTGTGCCCACCTAACTTAGTGGCCAAGGGCAAGGATGGGCGCTATGATGGTTGTCTTAGTGCTTGTGATGCTTTAAAGGATCCAAAACATTGTTGCTTTTGAAATTTGCTAGTCCACAGACTTGCCAGCCTAATGAGTACTCAAGTGTCTTCAAGAAAGCGCATGTGGTCTAGCCTACACTTATCCTGGTAATAATCAACCTCCAATTTATAGTTGCAGTGGGGCAACGAGTTTCAATATCATCTTTTGTCCCGCATAAATTAGCCATGTTTTGTTTGTTTGTTTGTTTGTCTTTTTTTTTTCCTTTCTCTTTTGATAGAATAGAACAATGCGGCTGTCTTGTATCGTGAGTCTTGACAAAATAAAAATTCTTGAAAGGGAATATTGGGTAGATTCAAATGTTACAATGGTGTGAATTTTGCAATTTCTATACTTCTAATGAGATGAATGAGGTCACATTACTGTAAATGAGCAATAGTATTGAAATCTTTTAAAACTTTACAACTTATTCGTATTGAGAAGTTTGGTTGGGCTCATCAATAGGCGTCAATGTGGGTGTGATAACTGATAACCATGATCAAAGAAAATGCTAGGTCAAATGCATGTGTATCCCAAAATGAATACTCAATTGACAATATTTTAACCATACATCTAGGGTTTTACCAATTTGAAAGCACCACTTGATTATTTAAGGATTAAATCAAGAAACCACAATTAAATAAATTACCCCATTATTATTATTATTATTATTATTTTGAGAAACAAGTACCCCATTATTCAAATGAAATTTGAATTACATTGTCTTGCAAAAAAATTACAATACTATGACTCTTAGTTACGTTATAACAAAAAATGAAAACTAATTTAGTCTGAAGGAATGTGTTAACTAAAGGTGTTTGTGAACATTGTAAGCAACTTCCCCAGAACGTGATTCACGCATTATGGCTTTAGGCTGTATGGGACTTTGATCCAACTTGGAGTGTTCACCAAGTTAACCACTTCTCCAAGTTTTTAGATTTGGTGCAGCACATAATAGAGGAAGAAAAGGATCTGGATGTTTTCGCAATTGGTTCCGCAGAAATAGACTTTGGGTAGAAGACAAATCCTTTCCTATTAATGATGTAATCCCAATGGTCAAGAAAACCCTCTGTGATTTTATTCGGGCCATCCCAGTAAAATCTTCTCCTCCCACTGCATTAAATCCAAATCGGGTTTGTTGGTCTCCTTCGATAAACCCTTTAGTCAAAGTTAATTTTGATGGTGCAGTGTTTAAGGAGTCGAGAGAAGCAGGATTGGGGTGGTTGTTCGAAATTCTCAGGGCTTGGTTTTGGTGTTTATGAAAGAAAAAATACTCTTACCCCACTCAATTGGTGATGAATATATGGCAGCAGTGAAGTTCTTAAGTTTTGCTCAAGACCTCAATCTTTCATCCATTATTTAGAGGGTGACTTCGAAGTTATCACTAAAGCTCTTAGTATAGTAAAGATGAATCATTCTCCTCCTATAGTCACCTCATCATTGAGGATAAATTATTTACACATGACTTTTGTTCTCTTAGTTTTTGTCATACTCGTATAAGGTAATTCTGTAACTCATATCCTTACTAGACATGCTAGATATGTTGGCAATTTATCTATGTAGATGAAGGATGTTTCTCCACACATCAATAATGTACTCGTAACCAACTTTGGCTAATCTCTTTTCTAATAACACTGCTTGGCTTTTTTCTATTGAAAAAAATTGGAAAACAAACAATTTATCACAAAATAATAATTCATTTCCCCAGTCACAAAACCTATTTTAACAAAACCTATATCCTTACTAGACATGCTAGACGTGTTAGCAATTTATCTATGTAGATTAAGGATATTTCTCCACACATCAATAATGTACTCGTAACCAACTTTGGCTAATCTCTTTTCTAATAACATTGCTTGACTTTTTTCTATTGAAAAAAATTGGAAAACAAACAATTTATCACAAAATAATAAATTCATTTCCCCAGTCACAAAACCTATTTTAACAAAACCTATATCCTTACTAGACATGCTAGATATATTAGCAATTTATCTATGTAGATGAATGATGTTTCTCCACACATCAATAATGTACTTGTAACCAACTTTGGCTAATCTCTTTTCTAATAACACTGCTTGACTTTTTTCTATTGAAAAAAATTAGAAAACAAACAATTTATCACAAAATAATAAATTCATTTCCCCAGTCACAAAACCTATTTTAACAAAACCTATATCCTTACTAGACATGCTAGATATGTTAGCAATTTATCTATGTAGATGAATGATGTTTCTCCACACATCAATAATGTACTCGTAACCAACTTTGGCTAATCTCTTTTCTAATAACACTGCTTGACTTTTTTCTATTGAAAAAAAATGGAAAACAAACAATTTATCACAAAATAATAAATTCATTTCCCCAGTCACAAAACTAACCACAACTAAATTTTAACAAAACCTATTTCCAATAGAACTGGTAATAAACCAAAATTCTAGTCCTATATAATTTCATTTTCCAGTCATAGAAACCACAACTAAATTTTAAAATATACTTAGACCAAACAGGGAAACGCTAAACAATAATGTATATTAAAGCTCCCATCTCCACAATGTCTTGTTTTCATTTGGTGGTTTTTGGTTTGCTATCACTACCATGTCATTCCCCTGTGACATACTAAGTTGAATTTTAAGGCCTTGTGAGCACGCTCATGTGTAAAAGGTGTAATTCTATGCAGGTCCATCCTAATTGGCAGGAGTATGCCACTAGCCTTATGGGTGGGAAGTCAACATTTGGTTTTTGTTCAGAAACCGATTTGAATCTTTATAGAGAGCTCTAACAAACCAAAATGAGTTTGAAATTAGGGTACAAACTTTGGAAGGTATAGGACAACTAAACATCCTAAGTTGAGTGGGCTGACCTCCACTTATGTACCTCATAGTCATGTTTCAAAAAAAAATTCCCCTAAGAGGAACCTTTCTTATGATTGCAAGAATTAAAAGTAAGGCACAAACAAAAGCACACATTCTAAACATATCATTTACAAATTCAAAAACGAATATTCTATCATTAGGGTTTTGAAAGCTACCACATTCTCAACACATCCAAATCCTTAACATGCTTCTAACAAGATTCAATCATCCTAAGCATGATTCTAATAAGATTCGATCATCCTAAGCATGCTTCTAACAGTTTTTTTTTTTTTTTTTTTTTTTTTTTTTTTTTTTTGAGTTTCTAAAAGCGCCTACCTATGAATGACTAAGGCTGTGTACACAAGCCCCTTAGGGTGCGTATGTAAGGCCGAGGTTGTGTAACACACCCATGAGGTAGAAACCCCTCTTCTAGCCTAAACATGCTTCTAGTCATAACACCTAAAACTAGAAGGAAAAGAAAATACTAAGAAAAATAAAGATAAAAAACCTAAAGAAGAAGTTATAAAAAGTACATAAAATTTCTGAAAAATTTAAAGAAAAAAAAAAGTTGTTAGCTATGCTTTAAGCAAGAACCAAGGCTGGCTCAAGGCATTATAGGACCTAAGACAGCTACTTTAAGTGTGACATATTCTAATATTTTGAATATTAATACCATATTTATTCAACTTTTGGTATTTTTTATTATATAAAATCTAATTTTTTAGATGCAAAATTACAAATTAAAACAAATCCATCTTATTATTCTATTACTATACAACTAAAATAAACACTATTTATTAAGTGAAGCAACCAAATACTAAAAAATTATGATTTTAAATTTTAAATAAATTATATATTTGATATCTCTAAATAAAATTTGTGTATAAATTTATTTATTAATGAGAGATTAATGAATTCTTTCAGCATTTGTATGTAGGAAATTAATGAGTTTTACACTCAAAAACTTAGAAAAACTTAACAAACAATAATTGCCACATCCAATAAAAAGTTTTTTCTTTAACTGGTTTTTTTTTTTTTTTTTAATAAAAAACTACTAATACTTCTATTAGTACATTTATATACATTTATATCTTTATTGATAAAAATGTGGGGGCAATTTTTGATTAGGGGCCTTAGGCGGTTCCCTATTTGCCTCACCCATTGATTCACCACTAGCAAGAACCAAAGCTTTGATTTGATCATTTCCCTTTTCTTAGTGAATGACAATAATTTAAATGGGTACAAAAATGATGATAGTTAATTTTTTTCTTTTTTCTTTTTTCAAAATTTATGATAAGAATTTTAAAACTATTCCATAAAATTACTCTAAAAACTCTAGATCTTAATCGGTTAATCCTTCACAAGTTTTTTTTCCCCAAGTTAAATTTTACCTTTTGAAATTATGACAATATCTCTTCTAAAAAAAACAATAATTATAACAATATATTTTTGGCCAAAGGAGAAGAAACGGAACCTACACCGGGATTAGATGCCCTACGAGTTGGCTACATCTGTAGCCCAACGACCCGTAAATATCTCCAGCCGCCTCAAGTTCAAAGCATCAAACCATTCCCATGTTGAAATCTCAGAAAAATTAGTCTTGAATAGGATTATCTTCAAATCTCCCAAGTAAAAATTCTACGGACGTAACCTTCTAGTCATGGTGTACTAGACTGGATGCTTCGTCTCAACCTCACACGTTGTTATATTGAATACAAAAGACTACTGAACATAACAGTCATACTACTATTACATTTGAAAACCCGTTTTGCAAACGACTAATTCACACTGCTTCCCTTACCAAATACTGACACATGTATCAGTCTCTTTCCTTCACAGTAGCAGTAGCGACCCGATTCCGTATGGAAAATAACTACCAAGTGAGTCAATAAGAATTTCTAGAAAATCCAAGTCCAATTTTCCGCATGTTTTGCCTTTGAATCGGTGTATAAACCACTATATATACCACGCAAAGTTCATTGGATTAGCACCAAGCCATACCAAACCCAAGTTCATCATTGATCGCATTTACTTGTTACCACCAAATTAAGCAAACAATGATGAAAACCCTGGCACTCTACGGCCTTATCTTGGCCTTCATTTTCCTATCTGGTATGTCTCGATCACTATCTACTTTTGACATGTGTTACTACATTGCTTTTGTCAGTATTTTTTTTTTTTTTTTTTTAATCACAAAGTTTTAGGTTGCGGCAACCATCATATCGGCTATACAATAAAGCCATGAACCCCACGGATTACGCTTCCATTATTATATTCACTAATTTTTCACATGAGACACATTTTAGATTTTATGTGCTGGACACTTGTTCCTCTCTTGATCTCTTCTATAGTCCATAGTGGATGGATTGTACCTCTAATGAACAGGTCACATTGAGGGCAAGTGCTAGATTTCATGCATATTTATATAATCGATGATTCTTATTTTTTTATTTTATTTATATAGACACCTTTCAATTGCCTAATATGATTCATACTTCCGGTTATAAACCTGAGTCAGGTCTTGGTCGACTAATGTAACATTTACAAACAGAATAAAAATAATGTAGTGGTTCATAATTACAAACTGGTTACAAGATATGTTTTGTTTTTCATCTTGAAAAGCGTTTGGTTTACTTGCATGCAGGTGCTCACTCTGCTAAAATAACTTTCACAAACAACTGTCCAACAACCATTTGGCCCGGAACTCTAACTTCGGATCAAAAACCACAACTATCAAATACTGGATTTGAGTTAGCATCCAAAGCTTCCTTAACTCTGGATGTTCAAGCTCCATGGAAAGGCCGGTTTTGGCCCCGAACTCGATGCTCAACCAACGCAGGAAAGTTCACTTGCGAGACTGCAGATTGTAGCACTGGTCAAGTTGCATGCAATGGAAATGGCGCGATCCCGCCAGCTTCTTTAGTAGAAATCAACATAGCAGCCAATGGTGGGAAGGATTTCTACGATGTTAGCCTTGTAGATGGCTTCAACTTGCCTGTTTCGGTAGCCACAAGGGGCGGCACTGGTGAATGCAAGCCCTCAAGCTGTCCAGCCAACGTGAACGCAGTTTGCCCAGCGGAGTTGCAAGTGAAAGGGTCTGACGGGAGCGTGATTGCTTGCAAGAGCGCTTGTACTGCTTTCAATCAACCACAGTACTGTTGCACTGGTGCATTTAACACCCCTCAAACATGTCCACCCACAAACTATTCTCGTATCTTTGAGCAACAATGTCCTCAAGCTTATAGCTATGCTTATGATGATCAGAATAGCACATTTACCTGCTCAGGTGCACCTGACTATGTTATCACCTTTTGTTCATGAATTATAGAGAGGAATTATGTGTTCCCAAATTTGCAATAAGAAACTGATATGTTTCTAGTACTAAGGCACATGTATGCATGTGTCAACAAAATAGTTATTTGAATAAAACATACACTAAATAAATACTACAAAATTTTACATTTTTTTGTTGAGAAAAGTGGGGTTGTGCTTATGAGTTATGAGAAGGAAGTTTTTTTGTGCTACTCTATCACTTGTTATTTATGTTGTTCAAAGACAGAGGATTTTTATTCTCGAGGGTAAGCATACAAATTTAAATTAAAGAGTAAATTGCAAATCACACCTCTCAAGTTTGGGGTCATTCTAGAATGTTTCAAAGTCTAGATCCACTCCCCTAATGTTAGGGGTCATTATAATTGACAGTCTTGAATATGCAAATGTGTTTATTAAGTGTCAACTTACTCAACATATTTTAACTGATTCAATCATGAATTGATTCTCAAAGAGTTGAACTCTTTGAAAAATCATTTGGCGAACTTGCTCAACTTGTTAATTTATGTACAATTTTTGAAATTGTAAGGTAAGCCAATACAAATAAGCTCTCCTCAACAAGCACTAAAGAAAGAGTACTGCTTGGGCTTAGATTTGGTAAGTGACAACTTTGACCACTTCAACATAATAATAACATGTGGAATTTAGGTTAAGACTAGGTAGAATTGAGAACATATATATATATATATATATATATATATATATACATATATTAAAGTAATGATGTGTAAATTGCAAGGCTTGAAAAGCTATTTTATATTTAAAGCTCCACTGGAATTTTAATGCATCATATTTTCTTTGAATGGTAGAATATATAGTTCTATATGCAAATAAAATCGTAATAAATGCTTAATTGTAGAATATATAATTTTGCATACAAGCAAAATTATAATAAGATGCCTATTGATTCTCCAAAATAATAATAATTGTTAGGTTCTAAGACTTTAGGAACTAATGTATTAGAACTTCAATTTGTAATGTGTTGGCAAACTATGATCAAAACATAGAGTCTAGGTTTAGGCTTGATCAAAGTGTGTTTACTTGTAAAATTGGAATCGAGTGATTGCAGAAATTATTGGACTAAATCTGCAAGACTTGATCGATCGAAAATTAGACTCGATCGATCGAACCACGTGCAAATTTATTTTTCTACAGAAATTTCAATTCAACTCAAGCCCGTTTGACATGTAGGATTTTGTGTTTTACTCCAAGTATAGAAGGAAAAACCCTAGCTACATTTTATAAGTCTTTTAAGAGTTGTGTATTGAATCTTTTTGTGAGATCTAGAGGTGTTTACCTTCATACACACACTTAGGGTTATTAAGATCAAGATTTGTGTCAAGAACTTGATGATCTCTTTAATTGCTGCATAAAGAACTTTAAAGAAGATTTGAAACCTTTGAGTGGAGTCTCAAAGTCACAAGTAAGAGAACTTGTGGTTACAATGGATCAAAGAAAGAAGTAGTCCGTAAATTTAGAGCTGTCACGTGGTCGTGGTAGTAAGTTTTCTACTCGAGGTAGCAATAGAATGTTAGTGGTCTAAGTTCTATTGTACAAACTTCAATTATTTCATAGTGGATCTGTTTTACCTTGAGGATAGCTTGGCTAAATCCTCCCCAAGTTTTTTTACTGGTTAGGTTTTCCTGGGTTGTCATATCGTTGTATTCTTTATATTTCCGCATTATTTACCTGATATGATTTTATTGTGTTAATGTAAAATTGAATAATTTATCTAAGTAATCACTTAGCTAAATAACTAGGTTAAACAACTTATACTAAGGGGTCTAAAAACGAACAATAATAATAAAATGCCTATTAATAACTATCAAAATTATCATAATTCATATTTTGAAAAACAAAATTCATATTATTTAATATGTGCATCGCACAAGTTACCAATTAGTTTTTCAAATTTTCAAGGTAATTCTATTAGGAATTTTAAAAAAAATAATTATCAATTTTGAAATGCGTGAATTAGATTTTGAAACCTCATCAATAATTTAACAAATAAAAAAATTGCAATAGTCAAGATTTCTTTTTGTTGGAACATTTTAATAATAAAATATTTAATAAATTAATTTTTTGAATTAAATGATAAAAGTGCAAGTTTTGTGTGGTTAATAAGTCATAATTGAAGAGCTAGTTTTTTTATAGAAATCCTCAATAAGTAGTGTTTTAGGAACTTTATGGAGGAATTATCTTAAAAACTCTAAAGAATCTTAAGCCAACTCTTCTTTCTTCTTTTTTAGAGAGTTTTAACCTATGACGTCCGCTCTTGATAATAGTTCTTTATCATCAAACGAAGACACCAATTGGTTTTTGGTGTAGGCAGGAATTGAACCCAAATCTTTTATTCAATTATCATAAATTTTACCAGTTAAGCTAACTAAAATTCACTAAGCCAACTCTTCATTGGTAGTAATAAATAGATATTAAGTTACGTACAGTTATGAACTATATAATATGTGTCAAATTTTTTTAATGATATATTGGTTGGTATGCATAAATTTAAGATGATTGTTTTGTTTGTGTTATTTTGCAATATTTATGAACAAATTGACTTTGTTTCTTAAAAAATAAAAAATTAATTATTTCTGTATTAAATATACATTTAATTTATGCATATTCTTGGATTTTGTTAGGCAATGGTTAAAGTAGTCTGAATCGAACCCATTGGTGGGACTCTAGTCGATGGGTCAGGGCCATGCCCTATTGTGGATTGTGTTCTAGCTATAAGCAATGTTTGTCCATCTAACTTAGTGGCCACAAACAAGGATGGCCAATATATTGGTTGTTATAGTAGTGCATGTGATGCGTTAAAGGATCCAAAATATTGTTGCACTGGGGATTATAGTAGTCCACAGGCTTGCCAGCCTAATGAGTACTGATCAACTAGCTTCAAGAAAATATGCAATCTTGCCCACACCTATCCCCTCCCAGGTGATAATCAACCTCCAATTAATTTATAGTTGCAATGTGGCAATGAGTTACAGTATGACGTTTTGTCCCTCACAAATTTGCCTTGTCATTACGATGATAAAGTTAATAATTTCCGGATAAGTTGATAATTGGCACGATGACTTGTGCTTGTGGCATGATTCGGAAATTGATTTGTATCAACATATATGGAAGCCAATTTAATAGAATCAACAAATTATTAACGTGCCCATCATTTTTTTTTAATATAAGATAGAAATTCTACTCTAGTCTATTTTAAGTATATATGCGTGTAAAGCTCATTCCTAGATACTTCTACTTCAGCCCTTCCCCCCCCCCCCCCCCCGGGTGCCCCCCACAAGAACTATGTACTTGTGGAGAAACCATCATGCCAAAGGTGCATAGCAGTCCCATCATTTTTTTCTAAAAGTAATGATATTGTTTCAATTATATGCAGAAGCATAAAATCAATGAAATTAATCCTTCCAAATAGAATCTATTAATTTGTATACGTGACGATAATGGATTAAGATCCGGTGCAATATTGCTATTGCACCATGCAATTAACTCTTAGTTATGAGAGAGAAATTAAAAAAACCAGTTGCAGACCCAATTATTTTGTATTATAATATAATGTATAATTTTTCTCTAAACATTTTTAACGATAATTTTTTTTTCCCTAAAAATTAAACAATTTCTATTCGGTCCAATTAGGTCTACTTCGGTCTCATTCGGTCTAATTTGATCCACTCGGTCCAATTCAGTCCACTCGGTCAATTTTGGTTCTCCTTCAGTCTATTTTAGACTAATTGGGCCTTAAATTGAATATTTTTGTCGGTTTTCTTTTTAAGTTTAACTCAAATTTTTTTAAAAAAAAATTTTTGAGTTTAAAAGTATGAAATTTTATTATATTCGGGCTAAACTCTTTAGTTTTGAGTTAAAAAATACAAAGAAAATACTATAATAGACACTAGAAATTAGAAATATGAGTCTATGCAATAAAAATGATAAATACTCAAAAGTCATATTCGGCCCACATTGGTTCTATTCGGTCCATTCTATCCTTTTTGGTCCAATTTGATCCTATTCGGTTTTATTTAGTCCATTTTGTCGACTAAAGTTCTATTCTGTCCAATTAAGTCAATATGGTCTTATTCAGATTACTTAGGTCCAATTCGGTCTATTCAATCCACATTGGCCCTATTCTATCCACTTTGGTCATATTCGGTCCATTTTGTCACCTTGATCCACTTTAGTTCTATTCGGGTCATTCAGTCCTCTTTGGTTTTATTCGGTCTATTCTATCTACTTTGGCCCTATTCAGTCCGCATCGGTCCAGTATGTTGGCTTCGGTCCTATTTGATCCGATATGGTCCCATTCGGTCCATTATGTCCATGTCGGTCCTATTTAATCTGTTCATTCTTATTCAGTCCACTTCAGTCCACCTTGTCCCTATTCGGTCCTATTCTGTTCATTTGGTCCAATTCAATCCATTCAGATCACTTCAGATCATTTTGGTCCACTTCGATCCACCAAAAATGAAGAGAGAGAGAGAGAGAGAGAAACATTTTGTGTGTGAAAAACCTATGAATGGAATGAAAAAAGAGAATTGTAAATTTATAATAAGAGGAGGGGAGTAAAAAATAAAAGAAGATAAAGGGATAGAATAAAAGTGATATTAAGGTAAATAGTAGTGGGGAGATGAAAAAGTAAAAAAAAAAAAGGAAAAGTTAGAGAAAGTATAATAATAAGTAAAGAAATTAATAAGAAAAAAAAATAAAAAAGAATGTTGAAAATAGGTGGATGATGTGGTCGTTAATATGGCTCAACAGGAGCGTAGTAATAATAGATGTTATGCTTTAGTTTTATGTATGTGTGTGTGTAACAGTAAAAAAGTCTAACGTTAATTTTTTTTTTTTTTTTTTAATTTAAGGGCTAAGATTAAAAGTAACTTTTGAAACTTTTAATCGGGCTATTGTATTGGACCTCAATCATCGAGTGAATTTTACTCAAAATAAAATAAATGGGATGGAAGCCTAAAATCAATCATATATTAACTTCACCAATCATGCATCCAGTGCCTTTCTTGTAAACAATCCCTTATGGTCCGTTTGGATTGAGTGAGAGGGAGGGGGAGTAGAGTAAAATAGATTTAACATAAAATTAGCTTATTTTTAGCTAACTCTACTCTACTCTCCGGAAAATTATTAGGTACTCCCGGAGTATCATATATGCGTACTCCCTCCTCTCACATAAATGGTAGGTCTCACCATGAATTTAATTAGTGGGACTCACCATTCATGTGAAATGAGAGAATACGCATTTATGATACTCCGCGAGCTACTCCCTCTCCATCCAAACAGGCCATTACTAATTTTTTGGTTATTGCAATTTATATTTTCAACTCAAAAGTCAAAAGCAAAGGTTAATATATATATATATATATATATGAATGAATGATATGGGAATTGATTTGTATCAAGTCAATTTTTTGATGGAATCAATAAATTTTTAACTTGCCAATCACGCTTGGCTTTCCTTTAAAATACAAACCCTACCTTTCCTATATATAAATTCCCCCTTGCTTAACTTATTTGGTAATTCCAACTTATATTTTTTACTCAAAAGCAAAGGTTCAATGCCTGGCGAAGCTCTCTTCACCATCCTTCTTCTCTTACTCTTTACAGGTAACTGATTGATTCCCCCTTCCCTTTTCTTTTTCTAAATGGTAGTATATCATAGATATGTGTAATTTTAAATGCACCTTAATATTGATATTTATGAGGAGAAGCAAAGAAGCTAGAGGTATAAGAACCTTAATCGTGAGAATGACAGCGTATTGACTTTTATCAAGATCACACTAAGTGGTTTAGGCAAACTGGCAAAGTGATATCAACTTATCACGTATGAAGTTCTAGAACTTATCAAGTTCAATAAAACATAGGCGGTTGCGCCTATGTTTTATTTTATTGACTAATAGTGTAGTAGTTAAAGTATGGGGTGAGCCGGTGAGGTTTTAATGTTTTTACCCCCCCTAAAAAACAGGTATGAGGTGATAGCGTAAAGTAGTAACTTTCACACTCATTTAGTGTACCTATTCCATGCACATTATTTATTTCTCGTTTTAATTGTGGATATCGAGATGCATACATGAAATTTGAAACACTATTTTTCAAAAGTAACATATACTGTCTAAGTTTGAAACAATATTTTTTAGGGGGACAGTCTATGGTAACCTTCAACTACGAGAACCGATGCACTGAGTCAATATGGCTTGGTGCCACCCCATCAATTGGTGATAATGATCCTGAGTTCACTTCAGGAACTTCAAAAACACTCCAAATGCCTGATCAATGGAAGGGTTTCATTTGGGGGAGGACCAAGTGCAGCCTCAATGCCTCAAATTATTTTTCATGTGGAACTGGAGATTGTGGTGGCAACAAAATTTGCCAATGGCCAGTACCCAATTCCCCAGTGACCATACTTAATTTCACTATTAATTAACCAGCCAGTACAAACCAATCCCCTTGTGGTCTCCTATGAACTGAACTTGATCCACGGGCATAACGTGCCGGTCCGGATCCAACTCGTTGGTGGGTCTCTAGTTGGTGGTTCTGGACCATGCCCTGTGGTGGATTGTGCTCAAGATTTTAGGAATGTGTGCCCACCTAACTTAGTGGCCAAGGGCAAGGATGGTCGCTATGTTGGTTGTCTTGGTGCTTGTGATGCTCCAAAACACTGTTGCCTTGGAAATTTTGCTAGTCCACAGACTTGCTAGCCTAATGAGTACTCAAGTGTCTTCAAGAAAGCATGTGGTCTAGCCCACACTTATCCTGGTGATAATCAACCTCCAATTTATAGTTGCAGTGGGGCAACGAGTTTCAGTATCACCTTTAGTCCCGCATAAATTAGCCATGTTTTGTTTTTTTGGCTCTTTTGATAGAATAGAACAATGCGGCTGTTTTGTATCGTGAGTCTTGACAAAGTAAAAAATTCTTGAAAAGGAATATTGGGTAGATTCAAATGTTACTATGGTGTGAATTGTGCAATTTCTATACTTCTAATGAGATGAATGAGGTCACATTAATGTGAATGAGCAATAGTATTGAAATCTTTTAAAACTTTACAACTTGTTCGTATTGGGAAGTTTGGTTTGGCTCAATAGACGTCAATGTGGGTGTGATAACCATGACCAAAGAAAATGTTAGGTCAAATGCATGTGTATCCCAAAATGAATATTACTCAATTGACAATATTTTACCCATACATATAGGGTTTTACAATTTAAAATCACCCCTTGATTATTTAAGGATCAAATCAAGAAAACCACAATTTAATAAAATACTTCATTATTCAAATGAAATTTGAATTACATTGTCTTACAAATATATATATATATATATATATATATATATATATAATACTATGACTTAATTACGTTATAAAAAAATGAAAACTAATTTAGTCCAAAGGAATGTGTTAGCTAAAGATGTTTGTGAACATTATAAGCAACTTCCCCAGAATGTGATTCACGCATTATGGCTACGTCCTGGAGTTTTGGTTGTATGGGACTCTGATCGAACGTGTAGTTTTCGCCAAGTTAACCACTTCTCCAAGTTTTTAGATTTGGTGCAACACATAATTGAGGAAAAAAAAGGATCTGGATGTTTTTGCAATTGGTTCTATAGAAACAGACTTTCAAGTAAAGGACAAATCCTTTCCTATTAATTAATGATGTGATCCTGAATCCTTGATGGCAAAGCAAATCCTCTCTGATTTTATTCGGGCCATCCCAGTAAAATCTTCTCCTCCCACTGCCTTAAATCCAGATCAGGTTTGTTGGTCTCCTTTGATAAACCCTTTGGTTAAAGTTAACTAAAGTTAAATTTTGATGGTACAATGTTAAAAGAGAAGCAGGGATTGGGGTGCTTGTTCAAAATTCTCAAGGCTTGTTTTTGGTGTCTATGAAAGAGAAAATACTCTTACTCCGCTCAGATTTCGATGTAGAAGTCATGGTAGTAGTGAGGGCTTTAAGCTTTGCTCAAGACCTCAGTCTTTCATCCATTATTTTAGAGGGTGACTCCAAAGTTATCATAAAAGTTCTTAGTAATGAAGATGAATCCTTCTCCTCCGATCCTATGGTCACCTCATCATTGAGGTTAAATTATTTACATATACCTTTTGTTCTCTTAGTTTTTCTCATATTCGTAGATAAAGTAATTTTGTAACTTATAACTTTATTAAATATGTTAGCGGTTTATTTGTGTAGATGGAGGATATCTCCATACATCAATAATGTAGTCATAGCCAATTTAGGCTAATCTCTTTTCTAATGACAAAGCTTAATTTTTTTCTATAAAACTTAAAAAAATAAAATAAAATAAAATAAAACTTGAAAAACAAACAAATTATCACAAAATAATAAATTCATTTCCCCAGTCACAAAACTAACCACAACTAAATTTTAACAAAATATACTCAAACCAAACACAGCAACACTAAACAATAATGTATATTAAAGCTCCCATCACCACAATGACTTTGGCTTTCATTGGTGGTTTTCATGGGTTTGCTAACACTACCATGCATGTCATTCCCCTATGACATACTAAGTTGGATTTTAAGGCCTTGTGAGCACCCTCATGTGTAAAAGGTGCAATTGTGGGTCCATCCTAATTGGCACAGGAGTATGCCACTAGCCTGATGGGTGGGAAGTCACCATTTGGTTTTTGTCCAAAAACCGATTTGAATATTTATATAGAGCTCTAACAAACCAAAAATGGGTTCGAAATTAGGGTACAAACTTAAGAAGGTGTATTTGTATAGGGCACCCAATCCTCTGTTGAGTGGGGTAACCTCCATTTATGGACCTCATAGTCATATTTCAATAAGGATCCCCTAAGAGGAACCTTTCCTATGCATGAAAGAATTAAAAGTAAGGCTCAAAAAAAAGTGCAAACACATCATTTACGAATTAAAAAACATATATTCTATCCCTAGAGTTTTGAAAGCTACCCCGTTCTCAACACATCCAAATCCTTAGCATGCTTCTAACAAGATTCAATCATCCTAAGCATATTTCTAACAAGATTTAAACATTCTAAGCAAGTTTCTATCATAGGTTGAAAGATAAATAACAAATAAACAACATTATAAATAACACCATTTATACTCACTAGAATGGCTCAATCTCATAATTAAGATTCCAAAAGAGCCTACTTAGGAATGACTAAGGTTGTGTACACAGGCCTCCTAGGGTGCGTATGTAAGGTCAAGGTTGTGTACACTACAAAAAACTTGGTCTATAGTGGCGTTTTTTTTAGTGGCGTTTGTCAAAAACACCACTATAGGTACCCTATAGTGGCGTTTTCTGAAAACGCTGTTATAGGCATTCTATAGCTGCGTTTAGGAAGTCCTATAGTGGCGTTTTAAAACAATAGGTCTATAGCAACGTTTCCAAGGGCCTATAGCAGCGTTTTACAAACGCCACTATAGGTCCTGCTCATAAAAGGCCTATAGTGGCGTTTGTCATGGTCTTACAAACGTTGTTATAGGTACTTTTTTTTTTTTTGGGCTGGTTTTTCTTTAATTTATAATGGTCAGAGGAAAAACCTATAGTGGAGTTTGATAAACGCCACTATAGGCATTCCTGTAGTGGCGTTTCCCAAACGCCATTATAGGCCCTTGTGAGAGAAGGACCTATAGTGTCGTTTGACAACCGCCACTATAGGCACTTTTATTTTTTCGACTGGTTTTTCTTTAATTTATATGGGTCAGAGGAAAAAAGACCTATAATGGCGTTTAACAAACGCCACTATAGGCCTTCCTGTAGTGGCGTTTCCCAAACGCCATTATAGGTCCTTGTGAGAGAAGGACCTATAGTGGCGTTTGACAACCGCCACTATAGGCACTTTTTTTTTTTTTTTTTTTTTCAGCTAGGTTTTTTTGGCCGTTAGAAAAAAGAGTATAGGTTCTTTATTTTTTTTTTTTTTATAGAAACCACTATAGGTTTTTAAAAATATTTTTAAAAAAATGCTACGTTCTTCACAATAAATCATGGATGGTTAGTTTTTAACCCAACAATAAAAACCAATAACAACTCACCACTTAGAATTTATTGTAAAAATATTGTATACATATCATTTCTAAAAAAAAAAAAAAAAAATTACCCAATTCGTAAAACAAATCTATGGCATGTTTTAGGAATATTCTATGACATATTCTAAATTATTCCTAAAAAAAGAAAAATAAAAATAAAAAATTCAATCCATAAAAAAAAAACTGTGATATATTCTTCCAAACTATTCTTTAAAAAAAAAAAAAAATCCATCCCTAAAAGAAAAACTATGTTATGTTCTGGGAATATGCCATAGAATATTCTATGGCATATTCCAAACTATCCTTAAAAAAAAAAAAAAAAAAAAAAAAACTCAATCCGAAGATTGATTCAGCGTTCAGCTTTTTATTTATATATATATATATATATATATATATATATATATTTATTTATATATTTAAATGTATATATTATTATATATTTATATTTAAATTAGAAATGTTACATTCACAACATTTGTTGCCCCAACAATAACAACAAGTAACAATATGCAACTTAAAATTTGTTGTGAACATGTTATTTCTCTATTTAAATATATATATATATATATATATATATGAGGTGCTACGTCCACAATATTTTTACACCAAATCATAAGTGGTTATTTGTTATTAGTTAAGATTTGAACTTAACACTAAAATTTCTTTTTTGTCATAATAATAATAACCAGTAACAACCTGCCACTTAAAATTTATTATAAAAATATTGTGTACATATCATTTATATATATATATATATATATATATAAAAACTAAACAAAATAAATTCAAAATTCAAAATCAAAACCCACCTAACCCCAGCTACCCCCACTCACCTTTTATATCCTTGTCTCCACGTAGCTTAATTCTTCAGTACTCTTCTTCTTTCTTTTCTTTTTTTTTTTTTTACCTTTCTTTCTTTCTTTTTCTAGCTCCCTCATCTCCGCTTCTTCAGCCTTCTTTCTTTCTTTCTTTCTCTTCTTTTCTGTTTCTATTTTTTTCCTTCTTTCACTCTTCTTTCACTACACACCTAAATTTATTATTTTCTCTTTCTCTCCTATTTGATTTTATTTCCCCTATTTTATTTGTGATGGTGTTAATGTTAGTGGGTTTTGGATTTGAAGATAGTGTTGCAACTAGTTAATTTTGTTCAAATTTGTAAATGGTGCTACTAATATGGGATTTGTGATTGAAGGAAGAATGCTATTGTGTTTGATGCCACTGGTTGTATAGTTGCAAGTAAGTATTTTTTTTTTTTTTAAATTTAATGCTTGTAAAGTCTATTCCTTTTTTGATAATAATTTTAGTCTATTCTTTGTCTGTTGTTAACGTTGCTTCGTGGGTCTTTGAGGTTTACAGATCTCAAGTGTTGCTGGGATAGCCATAGTGTTTGTATTTGTAGTTGCTATTTTTTTTTTTTTTTAATTTTTGAACGTGAGCACATTGTGTTTGATTTTGAATTTTTTTAGGTGGGTTTATCTGTGATTTTGAATTTGCTAGGATAGCTATATTGTTTTTTTTTTTTTTGGTATCTTTTAATTTAATTAAAATTGTAATTTTAATTTAATTACAATATTAATTCAATTAAAAAAAACCTTTCACGTCAAAAAAAAAAAAAACATTTGATTACCAAAAATTAATTTTTGGTAATTAAATTTTTTTTGGATATAGTGGCGTTTGTATAAACGCCACTATTTTACCGTCACTATAGACCTATAGTGGCGTTTAGGAACGTCACTATAGACCAATTTTTTTTATTTTTAAAAAGGCTATAATGGCGTTTTACAAACGCCACTATAGCCTTTTTTTTAAATAAAAAATTGGTCTATAGTGGCGTTTGGAGACTGGTCTATAGTGGCGTTTGAGGTCAGGCTTATAGTGGCGTTTTTTTGAAACTGCCACTATAGGTTTATAATAACGGTACAATAGTGGCGTTTACAAATGCCACGATAGCAAACGCCACTACAGCCCAAATGGGCCTATAGTGGCGTTTTTTGGACCTGTAGTGGCGTTTCAAAAACGCCACTATAGGCCCAGTTTTTTTGTAGTGGTAACATGCCTTGAGGTAGAAACCCTATTCTAGCCTAAACATGCTTCTAGTCATAACTCATAACACCTAAAATTAGAGGGGGAGGGGGGGAATATATATATATATATATATTAAGGCTGAGAAAAATATAAAGAAGAAAAAAGTTGTTAGCCATCCAAGCAAGAACCGAAGCTTTGATTTGATCATTTCCCTTTTGTGTAGTGGATGGGCCGAAAACCAAAAACTGGTTTTCCACAACAACAATAATTTAAATAGGTACAAAAATTAAAATCTGGTCGACATATTTCAAAATGTATGGATACGAATTTTACTCTAAGAAATCTAGATCATAATCATTCCATGGTTAAGCTTGTAAAGTTGTAATCTTCAATTATGTTTTGTTGGCTTTAATTCTGTGTCAAATTTAATTGTATTCAGTCAATCATTTCCCTATATGTTTGTGGGATTCAATGTAAGGGTTAAGTGTGAGAGTTTGGTAAAGAACTGTGAAGAACAGAGCAACTCACAACTTGCTCACGACTAGCTCAGGAATGGACAACTTGTGAAAGGTCATGTGAGGTGCACATGCTGAAAGCTAAAGAGTTAAGTGCCATGAGGCATCTCGCGATTAGGCCAACTCGCGAGATGCACTACCAGCTATTAAAGTGTACTTTCCTCATTTCTTTACCCACACTATAAAAGCCCACATTAATTACCCACGAAATTGTAAACAAAATCTTAGAGAGAAAACCCTAGAAATACACTTGAGAGTTAGAGATTGTAAACCCACAATCATCTACACATTTCTCTTAGTTTTCTTCTTTTCCTACCTCTCTAATTACAAATCCTTGAGAGGTTCTTAGCCCAAAAATTTACGACACCCAATCTAAGTGTTGAGAGTTGTTTTGGTGCATGTGGGAAGTATTGGAAGAAGCCATTGTTTGGCGAATGCAATTTAGTGCTAATTGCGGGATCTGGATAACTAGTGAAGAAAATATTTGGTGAAGTCCGTTGGGAGCTGAAACTCGGAAGGTTTAAGTACATTGGGTAGATTAGACTTGGAGGGTCTTTTTGATATCCTTGTACTTCAACTTTATTTACTAGTGGATCATTTCAGCTTGGAAGGCTACAGAGAGATTTTTCTCCGAATTTTTCAGTTTCCTCTTAAATAACACTTCTCAGTGTTATCTGATTTTGCATCTCTCTTCCCTTACTTTTTGTGCTTTACATTTACTTATTTATCTTGGATGCCTATGCACTAGAAATAGATCTAGTTAATTGTGTTTCACTTACTCTTATTCTGCACTTAGTTGAGTAGTTTAAAAGCAATTTAGCTGTAAGTTTAAAATTAGGGGTCTAAACAAGTTATAGTGTTTTACACTATCAAGCTTTCAAATCTTTACTTTTTTAAATTATGACTATTTTTTATCAAAGGAGAAGAAATAGAACTTACTAGATACCAGGATTAGATGCCCTACGATTGATAATTGTTAGGACATATGTGATTCATGTTAGGAACACATGTCAACATTTTATGTAATTAGCTAATTTTTTAACAAAATGCACTTTACTTGTAATTTGGTAGATCTAAGATGTGTTTAATACTTTAAGAAACATGTTGTTCAAGTCTAGTATTAAACCCATGAAGATTGGACCAAAAAACAAGTGAAGAAAAGCTATTCACTAAAGCTGGACAGATAGCTCGACAGCTGCAGACAGATAGCTCGACAGCTATTTGACAGATAACTATCTATCGAGGTTTAATGAGGCTCGACAGATACTATCTATCGATGTTTCTATCGAGAATTACAAAAATCAGTTTTTCAGATCTAATTTTTGACCCATGCTTATGTATTTGTGTAGGGTTTCTTTTCTCACAATCCTAGACATATATAAGGTTTATTTTAGAGGCCGTCACATAAGAGAATACAAGGAGAACACATGAAAAATGTGACCGATACCTTATTCTCTCTGAAAGAAACTACTGTGTCTTTGCGCCTTAGGGTTTTGTAACCAAGTGCTTCTTGATCTTCATTGTTGATGAAGTGAAGAACTTTGCAGCTAACAATCTTCTTCAAGTTGGTATGTTAGTCACGTACTGGGAGCCGTGCATCTTTGATTAGTCACGTACTGGGATCCATGCAAAATGGTGGTGTTCATATATTGAAGAGTTTAGAGGTTCTGAAGCAGTAGAAGGTTTCTGCTGTAAGTTCATTTACGTGGATTGTAGAGTCTAGAGACAAATGTTTTGTACTAAATCTGAAACTTCTTTTTACTATAGTGAATTGCTTTTCGGGAAGGTTTCCTCCCAGGTTTTTTACTGTGAAACTAGTTTGTTTCGTTGGTTTTTCTGGGTCATCATATCTTATCTTATTTATTTTTTCCGCTGCATGATATTGATGTTTGTTTGTTTTAACAAGTTTTATTCATAATAAATCTAATTAACAACTTGGGTTTAAAACTTGTTAATTCTATCAACTAGGGTCTAAATTTCCCAACAATAATAAATAAATAAATAATTTAAAAACTACTTTTATTTTATTGGTGAATATTTGGCGCTTAATTAGTACTTCCATTAGTACATGTATATCTCTATTGGTAAAAATTTGAGGGCCTTTTTTTCATCAGGAGCCTTAGGCGGTTGCCTATTTGCCTCACCCATTAAGTTGGCATTGGCAAGAATCAAAGCTTTGATATGATCATTTCCTTTTTCTAAGTGAATGACAATAATTTAAAGAAAAATGCTATGTTCACAATGTTTTTACAACACTTTCACAACAAATTTTAAGTGACAAATTGTTACGGGTGTCAAGTTGTTATGGGTTTTTAGTTTGAATCTACTACTGAAATTACTTTCTTGTTTACCAGTAACAACTCATAACAATCTGTCATTTAGGATTTATTATGAAAAAGCTGTGGACTTAGCACTTTTCTAATTTAAATGGGTACAAAAATGATGATAGTTAACATTTTCTTTTTCTTTCTTTTAAATAATGTTGATGATGTGGTAAAATCTAATCTACATATTTCAAAATTTATAAATAAGAATTTCGAAACTATTCCATAAAATTACTCTTAAGAACTCTAGATCTTAATCGGTTAATCCTTCCCTAGTTAAATTTTACATTTAAATTATGACAATATCTCTTCTAAAAAAATAATAATTATGACAATATATTATATATTATTATTGTCATACACCAGGATTAGATGCGCGCCCAACGATTCAGAAAAAACACAAAAGATGCGCGCCTAACGAATTGGCAACATTTGCAGCCCTACGGCCTGTAAATAACTCCAGCCTCCTCAAGTTCAATACATCAAATTATTACCATGTTGAAACTTATAACAGTTTGGCCAGGGTTATCTTCAAATTGATGAAATCAGACAAATTGGTTTTGGCACAACTTATAACAGTTTGGCCAAGGTTATCTTCAAATGGCAACATTTGTAGCCCTACGGAGTACGGCCTGTAAATAACTCCAGCCTCCTCAAGTTCAATACATCAAATTATTCCCATGTTGAAACTTATAACAGTTTGGCCAGGTTATCTTCAAATTGATGAAATCAGACAAATTGGTTTTGGCACAACTTATAACAACTGGCCAAGGTTATCTTCAAATGATGAAATCTTTGGCCAGGGTTATCTTCAAATTGACGAAATCAGACAAATTAGTTTTGGCCCAACTTGAGGGTTGTCCTCAAATTTCCAAAGTGAAAAATCTATACGTAACGTAACCTTAGACTGGATGCTTCGTCTCAACCATTGGCGGAGCTATATATCGACTAGGGGAGTAAAGGCCCCCTCCTAAATTTTTTTTTTTTTTTTTATAAAAAAATATTAATATATTAATAGGTACTAATTTTAGCAATTTTGTTTAATAAAATTACATTTTGCCCCTCTTAATAATGCCATCAATTATTTTAAGAGTAATATTATAGTCATAAACTTATTTACAAATTATTGAAGTAGCAAATTCTTATTAGTTTACACATAACTTGCATTACTTTTTACTTACCAATAATCACTCAACACGTTAACAATTTGTAAAAAATTGGTAGTTTTAGCATTTTCTACCTTTTAAAAGTCATAAAAAATTAATAGATTAAATCTAAAACAAAATATATAAGCCCAAAAAAATTAACCCTACAACAAAAATTACCAATAATAAAATTTAAAAAAATTAAGCCTAATCATTAAAAAAAATTACCACATGTATCAGTCTCTTTCCTTCACAGTAGCAGTAGCGACCCGATTCTGTTTGGAAGGTAACTACCAAGTGGGTCAATAAGAATTCCTAGAAAATCCAAGTCCAATTTTCCGCATGTTTCTCCTTTGAATTGGTGTATAAACCACTATATATACCATGCAAAGTTCATTGGATTAGCCCAAGCCATACCACACCTAAGTTCGTCATTCATCATATATACTTGTTACCACCAAAGTAAGCAACAATGATAAAAACCCTGGCACTCTACGGCCTTACCTTGGCCTTCTTTTTCTTATCTGGTATACTATCTACTTCTGATATGCTTTACCACATTGCTTTTGTCAGTAAATTTTTTTTTTTTAATCACAAAATTTTAGGTTAATGCGACAATCATCATATCGGCTATACAATAAAGCCATGAACCCCACGGATTAAGCTTTCATTATTATATTCGCTAATCTTTCACTTGAAACACATTTTAGATTTTATGTACTGGATACTTGGTCCTCTATTGATATCTTCTAATAGTCCATAGAGGTACGTGCTCTAATGAATAGGTCACATTGAGGGCAATTGCTAGATTTCATGCATATTTATAGCATCGATGATTCTTTTTTCTTTTTTTAATTTATTTATATAGACATGTACACCTCTTCTATTTCAATTGCTCAATATATGATTGATACTTACGGTTATAAACCTGAGTCAGGTCTTGGGAGTCCAAATCTTCTGTCCCACTCTTCCTGCTCCACTATATACTCCACAAATAAAAACATGACACATGTCCATCTATTTTATTTTTCCCTAAATTTATGCCTTCTATTATTTCAATTTCCTAAAATAAATAAATAAATAACCCATCATATTTAGGTAATTGAAATAATAGAAGGCATAAATTTAGGGAAAAATAAATTAGATGAACATGTGTCATGTTTTTATTTGTGGAGTATATAGTGGAACAGGAATAGTGGGATAGAAGATTTGGACTCCTTGGACTATGTAACACTTACAAATCGAATAAAATAATGTAGTGGTTCATAATTAATACAACCCGGTTACAAAATAGGTTTTGTTTTTCATCTTCAAAAGCGTTTGGTTTACTTGCATGCAGGTGCTCACTCTGCTAAAATAACTTTCACAAACAATTGTCCAAAAACCATTTGGCCCGGAACCCTAACTTCGGATCAAAAACCTCAACTATCAAATACTGGATTTGAGTTATTATCCAAAGCTTCCTTAACACTGGATGTTCAAGCTCCTTGGAAAGGTCGGTTCTGGGCCCGAACCCAATGCTCCACCAACTCAACAAATTTCACTTGCGAGACTGCTGATTGTGGCACCGGTAAGGTTGCATGCAACGGTAATGGTGCAATCCCGCCAGCTTCTTTAGTAGAAATCAACATAGCAGATAATCGTGGGATGGACTATTACGATGTTAGCCTTGTAGATGGCTTCAACTTGCCTGTTTCTGTAGCCACCAGAGGTGGCACTGGTGAATGCAAGGACTCAAGCTGTCCAGCCGAGGTGAATGCAGTTTGCCCAGGGGAGTTGCAAGTGATAGGGTCTGATGGGAGCGTGCTTGCCTGCAAGAGTGCTTGTACTGCTTTCAATCAACCACAGTGTTGGGCTTTGTGGAGCCTAGTTTATTTTTGGCCTAGCCCATTGTAACCCTATAAGTAGGATATAAAAGCCGCTTTTATAATTAGGGTTTGTGACTACTACTGTTGTGTTTTTTAGAGAGAGAGAAAAAACACTGTAGCCGCACTTTGTATTTTTTCCCTGATAATAGTGATATCCCTGCAACTCCGTGGACGTAGGCAAATTGCCGAACCACGTAAATACTGTCTTGTGCGTGTGATTGTTTTTCTTTGGCGTGTGTTTTCTCTATTTTTTTTGTTTCTCACAGGTTGGAATTTTGGTTAAATTCCCAACAACTGGTATCAGAGCCTAGGGTTAGGTTTGAGTGGGAGCAATGGCAGAGGAAGCAGGAAAGGCGTCTGGAATAGAAAAGTTTGATGGCACAGACTTCGCGTATTGGAGGATGCAGATTGAAGATTATCTCTATGGGAGGAAATTGCATCTGCCTCTTTTGGGGACAAAACCTGAGGCGATGAAGGCTGATGAATGGGCTCTTCTTGACAGACATGTACTAGGAGTTATCAGGTTAACTCTGTCTAGGTCTGTTGCACATAATGTTGTAAAGGAGAAGACCACAGCAGATCTGATGAAGGCTTTGTCTGGTATGTATGAAAAGCCGTCAGTAAACAATAAGGTGCATCTAATGAAGAAACTGTTCAATTTGAAGATGGCAGAGAATGCATCAGTAGCACAACATCTGAACGAATTTAATACTATCACAAATCAATTGTCGTCTGTAGAAATTGATTTTGATGATGAGATTCGTGCTCTGATCGTCTTGGCTTCTTTGCCAAACAGTTGGGAGGCAATGAGGATGGCAGTAAGTAATTCTACAGGAAAGGAAAAGCTCAAGTACAATGATATTCGAGATTTAATTCTGGCTGAGGAGATTCGCAGAAGAGATGCAGGTGAAACCTCAGGATCTGGTTCTGCCCTAAACCTTGAGACAAGAGGCAGAGGTAATAACAGAAATTCAAATCAAGGTAGATCAAAATCCAGAAATACTAATCAGAACAGAAGTAAATCTAGATCAGGCCAACAAGTACAATGCTGGAATTGTGGAAAAACAGGTCACTTTAGGAACCAATGCAAAAGTCCTAAGAAGAAGAATGAAGATGATTCTGCTAATGCTGTAACAGAAGAGGTACAGGATGCATTACTTCTTGCAGTAGACAGTCCACTTGATGATTGGGTTTTGGATTCAGGAGCCTCATTTCATACCACTCCACACCGAGAAATCATACAGAACTATGTTGCAGGTGATTTTGGTAAGGTGTATTTGGCTGATGGTTCAGCCCTGGATGTTGTGGGTATGGGAGATGTCCGGATATTGTTACCCAATGGGTCTGTTTGGTTACTGGAGAAGGTTCGACATATTCCTGACCTAAGGAGGAATCTGATTTCTGTTGGACAACTTGATGATGAAGGGCATGCAATACTATTTGTTGGTGGTACTTGGAAGGTTACAAAGGGAGCTAGAGTATTGGCTCGTGGAAAGAAGACTGGCACTCTCTATATGACCTCAAGTCCAAGAGACACAATTGCAGTTGCTGATGCAAGTACTGATACAAGCCTATGGCATCGCAGGCTTGGTCACATGAGTGAGAAAGGGATGAAGATACTGCTGTCAAAAGGAAAACTACCAGAATTGAAGTCCATTGATTTTGACATGTGTGAAAGCTGCATCTTAGGAAAGCAGAAAAAGGTGAGTTTTTTGAAAACTGGCAGGACACCGAAGGCAGAAAAATTGGAGTTAGTACACACTGATTTGTGGGGGCCTTCTCCGGTTGCATCCCTTGGAGGTTCAAGGTACTACATCACTTTTATTGATGATTCAAGCAGAAAGGTATGGGTTTATTTTCTGAAAAATAAATCTGATGTATTTGAAACTTTTAAGAAGTGGAAGGCCATGGTTGAGATAGAAACAGGTTTAAAACTAAAATGTTTGAGGTCTGATAATGGAGGAGAGTACATAGATGGAGGGTTCAGTGAGTATTGTGCTGCACAGGGAATTAGGATGGAAAAGACCATTCCTGGGACACCACAGCAGAATGGTGTGGCTGAGCGCATGAACAGAACTCTTAATAAGCGTGCTAGGAGTATGAGGTTGCATGCTGGACTACCAAAAACTTTCTGGGCTGATGCTGTTAGCACTGCAGCTTACCTGATAAACCGAGGGCCATCAGTTCCCATGGAGTTCAAACTTCCTGAGGAGGTTTGGAGCGGTAAAGAGGTAAAATTTTCCCATTTAAAAGTTTTTGGTTGTGTTTCTTATGTTCATATTGATTCTGATGCTCGTAGTAAACTTGATGCTAAGTCTAAAATATGTTTTTTCATTGGCTATGGTGATGAGAAATTTGGCTATAGGTTTTGGGATGAACAAAACAGGAAAATCATCAGAAGTAGAAATGTGATATTTAATGAACAGGTTATGTACAAGGACAGGTCAACTGTAGTATCAAATATTGCAGAGATAGATCAAAAGAAATCTGAGTTTGTCAACTTAGATGGATTGACTGAAAGTACTGTCCAGAAAAGGGGTGAAGAAAATAAGGAGAATGCAGATTCACAGGTAGATCAGAGTACACCTATAGCTGAAGTCCGCAGATCTTCCAGGAACATTAGACCTCCACAGCGTTATTCACCCGCTTTAAATTATCTACTATTGACTGATGGTGGTGAGCCAGAGTGTTATGATGAAGCCTTGCAAGATGAAAATTCAAGCAAGTGGGAGTTAGCCATGAAGGATGAGATGGATTCCTTGTTGGGGAATCAGACATGGGAACTGACTAAATTGCCAGTAGGAAAGAAGGCTTTGCACAACAAGTGGGTATACAGAATAAAGAATGAGCATGATGGTAGCAAACGTTACAAGGCTAGATTAGTTGTTAAAGGGTTCTAGCAAAAGGAAGGCATTGACTACACAGAGATATTTTCTCCAGTTGTGAAGATGTCAACAATTAGACTGGTGCTGGGAATGGTGGCTGCAGAAAACTTACATCTTGAGCAGTTAGATGTGAAGACAGCATTCCTTCATGGTGATTTGGAGGAAGACCTTTACATGATTCAGCCAGAAGGGTTTATTGTTCAGGGACAAGAGAATCTAGTCTGCAAACTGAGAAAGAGCTTGTATGGCCTAAAACAAGCTCCTAGACAGTGGTACAAGAAATTTGACAATTTTATGCATAAAATTGGGTTCAAGAGATGTGAAGCTGATCATTGTTGCTATGTTAAATTCTTTGATAATTCTTATATCATTTTACTGTTGTATGTGGATGATATGCTCATTGCAGGGTCTAGCATTGAGGAGATTAATAATCTGAAGAAGCAATTGTCAAAACAGTTTGCAATGAAGGATTTGGGAGCTGCAAAGCAAATCCTTGGTATGAGAATCATTAGAGACAAGGCTAATGGTACATTGAAACTTTCACAGTCAGAGTATGTGAAGAAAGTTCTCAGCAGGTTCAACATGAATGAATCTAAACCAGTGAGCACACCCTTGGGTAGTCATTTCAAACTGAGCAAAGAACAGTCACCGAAGACAGAAGAAGAAAGGGACCATATGAGCAAGGTGCCCTATGCCTCAGCTATTGGCAGCTTGATGTATGCTATGGTGTGTACAAGGCCAGACATTGCACATGCAGTGGGAGTTGTGAGCAAATTCATGAGTAAACCTGGAAAGCAGCATTGGGAGGCAGTCAAGTGGATTCTGAGATATCTGAAGGGTTTATCAGATACATGTCTTTGCTTCACAGGTGCAAGTTTGAAACTGCAGGGTTATGTAGATGCTGATTTTGCTGGCGATATTGATAGTAGAAAGAGTACTACTGGGTTTGTATTTACTCTGGGTGGTACAGCTATATCATGGGCTTCAAATCTGCAAAAGATTGTTACTTTGTCTACTACAGAAGCTGAGTATGTTGCAGCAACTGAAGCTGGAAAGGAGATGATTTGGTTACATGGTTTCTTAGATGAATTGGGTAAGAAGCAAGATATGGGCATTCTACACAGTGACAGTCAGAGTGCAATCTTTCTTGCCAAAAATTCGGCTTTTCATTCAAAGTCGAAGCATATACAAACAAAATACCACTTTATCCGTTACCTTGTTGAAGATAAACTGGTAATACTTGAGAAGATTTGTGGATCTAAGAACCCAGCAGACATGTTGACTAAGGGTGTCACTATTGAGAAGTTGAAGCTGTGTGCAGCTTCAATTGGTCTTCTAGCTTGAGGACAGGAGGATGAGTTGCAGGGATGAGGGATTGCTTTTGGAGGATAGCGGCTGATGTTGATGATTGAACTAGTCTCCAAGTGGGAGATTTGTTGGGCTTTGTGGAGCCTAGTTTATTTTTGGCCTAGCCCATTGTAACCCTATAAGTAGGATATAAAAGCCGCTTTTATAATTAGGGTTTGTGACTACTACTGTTGTGTTTTTTTTAGAGAGAGAGAAAAAAAACACTGTAGCCGCACTTTGTATTTTTTTCCCTGATAATAGTGATATCCCTGCAACTCCGTGGACGTAGGCAAATTGCCGAACCACGTAAATACTGTCTTGTGCGTGTGATTGTTTTTCTTTGGCGTGTGTTTTCTCTATTTTTTTTGTTTCTCACAGGTTGGAATTTTGATTAAATTCCCAACACCACAGTACTGTTGCACTGGTGCATTTAGCACCCCGCTAACATGTCCACCCACAAAATATTCTGGTATCTTTAAGCAACAATGTCCTCAAGCTTATAGCTATGCTTATGATGATCAAACTAGCACCTTTAGCTGCTCTGGTGCACCCGACTATTTTATCACTTTTTGTCCATGAATTATAGAAAGGAATTATGCATTCCCAAATTTGTAATATGAAACTGATATGTTTCAAATACTAGGTACATGTATGTGTGTGTCAAAGAAATAGTTATTTGAATAAAACATGTACAAAGTTTGAGGTTGTGCTCAGAGTTATGAGAATAAAGTGTTTTTCGTGCTACTCTCTATCACTTGTTATTCATGTTGTACTAAGGTTGAGGATTTTTATTCTTGAGGGTAAGTAGATAAATTTAAATAAAAAAGTAAATTGCAAATCACACATTTCAATTTTGGGGTCATTTTGATTTTGTCTTCAAATGTTTCAAAATCTAAATCAACTCTCCTAATATTAAGGGGTCAATCTCTTTATTAATGCCGTGCAAATGTGTTTGTTAAGTGACAACTTAACATATTTTAACTGATTCAATTCTCAAAGAGTTGAAAAATCATTTGGTAGAATTTTTTTGCCAACTTTCTCAACTTATTTTAATTTATGTGCAACTTTTGAAGTTGTAAGGTAAGTCAATACACATAAGCTCTCCTAAACAAGAACTAAAGAAAGAGTGATTGGGCCTAGATTTGGTAAGTGACAACTTTGACCACTTCAACATGATAATAACATATGGAATTTAGGTTGAGACTAGGTAGGATTAAGAATTTATACATATTCTTCACCCCTGATGAATAACAAGGTAGCACTTGGTCTAGGACCAAGTGCACCAGCAATGAATCATTCTATTTTTCATGTGAAACTAGAGACTCTGGATATTAGGCACAAAGAGTTGCCAATCTCCACCACCCACTTATAACTTAACCAATGACCCTACTCAATTTCAATATAAACCAATCTTTGGTATCCTATGAAGTGAACTTGAACCATGGCCATAATGTGGTAGTCCGGATCGAACCCATTGGTGGGACTCTAGTCAATGGGTCAGGGCCATGCCCTATTGTGGAATGTGTTCAAGATATAAGCAACTTGTGTCAATCTATCTTATTGGCCACAAACAAGTATGGGCAATATATATAGGATAAAGTTTATTTATAAAATTGGTTGTAACCTTAAACTGTAATTTTACTTAATGTCTTTTTATTGGGGGTGAATATTGACAAATTCACTATTGGATTACTTTTTCTTCTTATATCTTCTATGTTTGCAAAATTTCTAGAAAATTAAAGATTAATAGCTATGTTATCAATAAATTGTTTAAATTGCAAGTTTTTATAGTTTAAAATTATGCATAAGGTATAAGCTTATAGACTATATAGTTAATAATATCTAATTGATGCAAAATTTGACATGTGTATTAAGAGTGTAAAAATGCAATTTAATGGTTAGATTTTCAAAATATGTAGTAATATTTATTCTATTGAGTAAGGTTGTAACCTTAAATTACAACAAATTTTATACCTAAATTTTGTCCAATACATTTGTTGTTATAGTGCATGTGATGCGTTAAAGGATCCAAAATATTGTTGCACTAGGGATTATAGTAGTCCACAGGCTTGCCAGTCTAATGAGTACTCAACTAGCTTCAAGAAAATATGCAATCTTGCCCACACCTATCCAAGTAATGTTCTCAACATGATATAGTTTATTAGGTTCTAAAAATTTAGGTTTAAATGTTTAGAATCATATTTTTATTGTGTTGGCAAACCGAGAACAAAATATGTCTAGTGTAGGTATTAGGCAATGCTTAAAAGTGTTGGTTTCAAGGTTTAAGCCTAGCTGACTGCAGAAAAAGGAAATGAGCTTCTGCCTTGCTCGACCGATTGAGAAATTAGGCTCAACCGATCGAAAATCGCAGGAACAAAAATTTTGCAGATTTTTAAATCAAGCCCAAGCCCGCGAAAATGTTTAGGATTTCACTCTAACTTCTCCACATATAAAAAGGAAAATCTAACTACATTTTTTAGACTTTTGGAAGACGTGTGTGTTACTCTTTATGAGATCTGAGAGGTTGTGTACCTTCTAACTACACAAGAATATATCAGAACAAGATCTACAATCAAGCGTTGGTAGAACATAGTTACTGCATTAAGATCTTTACTGATGATGATCTAAAACCTTTGAGTGGGATCTCAAAGTTACAAGCAAGGGTGCTTGTGTTGGTGTAAATCCAAGAAGAGAATGAGTTCGTGGATTTGGAGCTTGCACGTAGTCATAGCAGTAACTTACTGCATGAGGTAGCAATAGATTTAGGGTTAAATCTTTTGCAAAAACTTCGATTCTCTTATAGTGGATTTACTTTACCTTGAGGATAGTTAGATCAAATCTTCTCCAGATTTTTACCTTGAAACGATTTGTTTCATCAAATTTCTTGGATCATCATATCGTAGTGTTGTTTATTTTCCATTGTTTTGCATGATATAATATATGCTTGATTAACCTAGATCTGAATAATAAACCTAATAATCACTTGGTTAATATATTAGGTTAAACAATCTAGTTTAAAGGGGTCTAAACAAACAAACATATTTTATCCCAAGCACTACCACTAAAAATTTAAAATTATAGTTTGATGAGATTTGCGCAAGCACTAAAATGATTATAAATCTTTGGCAGAGATAGAAACATTAATATCTCACAACTCTATGCCCCATCGTTCTCTCTAATGCCCACACCCACAAATGCATAAACTGAGGTAAAATTTCTAAACAATGGATTAGAAATAAGTAAGGTACACATTAGTCAATGAATAGGGGATTCTAATAAACTGGTGTTGCCCATGTTAAGACTTACTATAAGAACTTGCTACGCGGTTTGATAAAGATAATATTGTGAACGTGAAATGATCACAAGATAGATATAATTTAGCACTTTAGCCCGAGAACTACTTCCGAGAAATTGAACTATTGTTAGATATGCTAGCCTTCTCATGGGCATTAATTAAAAAAATAGTTTTTTTTAATTATTTTTCTGGGAAAAAAAAATAGTTTTGAATCTTTTGATTGGAAAAATGCCCATACACGTTCTAAATTTTCATTTATTGGTCAAAACACCCCTTGAACTATTATAGTAGCCAATTTACTCCTTAAACTATACATCCCTAGGGTTTTGAAAGCTACCCCGTTCTCAACACATCCAAATCCTTAGCATGCTTCTAACAAGATTCAATCATCCTAAGCATATTTCTAACAAGATTTAAACATTCTAAGCAAGATTCTAACATAGGTTGAAAGATAAATGACATACAAACAACATTATAAATAACACCCTTTTATACTCACCAGAATGTCTTGATCTCATAATTAAGATCCTAAAAGAGCCTACTTAGGAATGACGTCTAAGGTTGTGTACATAGGCCTCCTAGGGTGTGTATGTAAGGTTGAGGTTGCGTAACGTGCCCTGAGGTAGAAACCCCTATTCTAGCCTAAGCATGCTTCTAGTCATAACACCTGTTAAGGACATATTTATGTAATTGGCTAATCATTTGACAAAATGCACTTTACTTGTAATTGGGTAGATCTAGGATGGGTTTAGTACTTCAAGAAACAAGTGTTCAAGTTTAATATTGAAGTCATGCAAGTCTGACAAAAAAACAAGTGAAAGAAGTGTTGTTCATTAAAACTCGAAAGCAGTCTTGATAGAAAGACTTCTATCAAGATTTAATATTGAAACTCGACACAAGCTATATCTGTCGAGAATTACGAAATCAGAAATTCCATATCTGATTACACATATATCCTTGAGTATTTGTGTATGGTTTCTTTTCTCACAACCCTAGACATATATAAAGATTATTTTAGAGCCGTCACAAGTGACGCAAAGTATTGCAAAAAGAATAATCCATACATATTGTGACCGGAGACAGAAATTGTCCTAGTTCATTATATTCTCTGTAGAAACTATTGCGTTTTTACGCCAAGGGTTTTGTGATCAAGGAACTTCCTGATTTTCATTGTTAATGAACTGAAGAACTTTGCAGCCAACATCTTCCTCAAGTTGGTGTGTTAGTCACGTACTGGGATCTGTGCATTATTGATTAGTCATGTACTGGGATTTGTGCATTGAACAGAAAGATTGCCGCTACAATACAAGTTCAATTGGATATTGGGGTAAGGGTTTAACTGTAAGTTGTTATTAGGTACTGGAATTCCTTTTACTTGTAACTACTTGTGATTGATAATAGTGAATTCTCGAAAGAAGTGACCTTAAATTCACTAGGTAAGGTTTTACTTCGGTGGTTTTTCTTATTCGTAAACAAATCACCCGCGTCAAATTTATTTTTCGCTGCATTTAGTTATTTGATGATTTGTTTGTGCTACCACGCTATTGCATGTTAAATTGACTTAATTAATTAACTTGAATAATCAATTAATTAATTTGCCAAAATGGTCAATACATTTTTGGCCTATCAACACCTAAAACTAGAAAAAAAAAATATATATATATATATATATATATTAAGGCTGAGAAAAATACAAAGAAAAAACCTAAAGAAGAAGTAATAAAAATATAAATAAAAATTCTGAAAAATATAAAGAAAAAAAAAAGTTTTTAGCCATCTAAGCAAGAACCAAAGCTTTGATTTGATCATTTTACTTTTGTGTAGTGAATGGGCCAAAAACCAAAAAGTGGTTTTCCACATTGACAAAAATTTAAATGGGTACAAAATGATAATAGTTAACATTTTATATTTAATTTTTAAATATTGATGATATTGTTGGGAAATTTAGACTCCGGTTGATAGAATTAACAAGTTTTAAACCTAAGTTGTTAATTAGATTTAATACGAACAAAACTTGTTAAAACAAACAAACATCAATATTATGTCAAAATCATGCATGCAGCGAAAAAATAAATAAGACAAGATATGATGACCCAAGAAAACTAATGAAACAAACTAGTTTCACAATAAAAAACCTGGGGAAAACCTTCCCAAAAAACAATCTACTATAGTAAAGAGAAGTTTCAGATCTAGTACAAAACATTTGTCCCTAAACTCTACAATCCCTATAGATGAACTTACAGCAGAAACCTTCTACCGCTTCGAAACCTCTGAACTCTTCAATATATGAATGCCACCCTTTGATGCACAAATCCTAATACGTGACTAACCAATTGCACAGATCCCAGTACGCGACTTCAATCACCAACTAGAAGAAGAAGAATGTTGGTTGTAAAGTTCTTCACTTCATCTACAATGAAGATCAAGAAGCACTTGGTTACAAAACCCTAAGGCGCAAAGACACAGTAACTTCTTTCAAAGAGAATAAGGCATCAGTCACCTTTAGCATTCGTTCTCCTTTTATTCTCTTATGTGACGGCCTCTAAAATAAGCCTTATATAAGTCTAGGGTTGTGAAAAAAGAAACCCTACACATACACGTCAGCATGGGCCGAAAATCAGATTTGAAAATCTAAATTCCCGTAACCTCGATCGATTAAGAGGTGTCGAGGAGGTGTTGAGCTTTAAACGTCAACAGATACAGCTATCGAGGGGACAGAAGATTTCTCAATCGATCCACCAGCTGTCGAAAAGGTGTCGAGATTGCAATAACAATCAACTGAAGAGCTCGATAGATAGCCTAGCTGTCGGGAGTTGTCGAGAAGCTATCGAGCTATTTGTCCACAAGTGTCGAGCTATTAGTCCAGCTTTATTGAACAACTTTTCTTCACTTGTTTCTTAGTCCAATCTTTATGGCTTTAATACTAGACTTGAACAACATGTTTTTTGAAGTATTAAACACATCATAGATTTACCCAATTACAAGTAAAGTGCATTTTTTCAAAAGATTAGCCAATTACATGCAATAGTGACATATGATCCTAACAATTGAATCACATATATCCTAACAAATATGGTAAAATCTAATCCACATATTTCAAAATGTATGGATACGAATTTTACTCTAAGAAATCTAGATCATAATCATTCCATGGTTAAACTTATAAAGTTGTAATTTTCAATTATGTTTTGTTGGCTTTAATTCTGTGTCAAATTTAATTATATTCGATCAATCATTTCCTTGTATGTTTGTGGGATTCAATGTAAGGGTTGAGTGTGAAAGTTTGGTGAAGAGCTGTGAAGAACAGAACAACTTGCGACTTGCTCACAACTGGCTTGTGAGTAGACAACTCGCAAAAGGTCATGTAAGGTGCACACATTGGAAGCTAGAGAGTTAAGTGCCAGGAGGCATCTCGCAATTAGGCCAACTCACGAGATGACCTGCGGGATGCACTACCAACTATTAAAGTGTGCTTTCCTTATTTCTTTACCCACACTATAAAAGCCCATATTACCCACGAAATTGTAAAGAGAATCTCAGAGAGAATACCATAGAAATACACTTGAGAGTTAAAAATTGTAAACCCACAATCATATACACATTTCTCATAATTTTCCTCTACTCCTACCTCTCTAATTACAAATTTTTGAGATGTTCTTAGCCCAAACACTTACCACACCCAATCTAAGTGTTGAGAGTTTTTTTGATGCATATGGAAAGTATTGGAAGAAGCCATTGTTTGGCAGATGTAATTTGGAGCTAATTGCGAGATCTAGATAACTAATGAAGAAAATACTCAGTGAAGTCTGTTGGAAGCTGAAACTCAGAGGATTCAAGTACATTTGGTAGATTAAGCTTAGAGGGTCTTTTTGATATCCTTGTACTTTAACTTTATTTACTAGTGCATCATTTTAGCTTAAAGGGCCACGGAGAGATTTTTTACTGAGTTCTTCAGTTTCCTCTTTGATAGCACGTCTCGGTATTATTTGAGTTTGCATCTTTCTTCCCTTTCTCTTTGTGCTTTACATTTACTTGTTTATCTTGTATGCCTATGCACTAGAGAGTAGATCAGGTTAATTGTGTTTCACTTACTCTTGTTCTGCACCTAGTTGAGTAGTTTAAAAGTAATTTAGCTGTAAGTTTAAAATTGGGAGTCTAAACAAGCTAGTGTTTTACACTATCAAGCTTTCAAAACTTTACTTTTTAAAATTATGCTTATTTTTTGTCAAAGAAGAAGAAATAGAACCTTTTAGATACCATGATTAGATGCCCTACGATTGATAAAAAAAAATTAAAAATTAAAAACTACTTTTTATTTATTGGTGAATATTTGGCACTTAATTAGTACTTCCATTGGTACATATATATCTCTATTGGTAAAAATTTGGGAGCCTTTTTTTCATCAGAAGCATTAGGCGATTGCCTATTTACCTCACCCATTGAGTTGGCACTGGCAAGAATCAAAGCTTTAATATGATCATTTCCCTTTTTTGAGTGAATGACAATAATTTAAAGAGAAATGTTTTATTCACAATATTTTTACAACATTTTCACAATAAATCTTAAGTGATAGACTGTTACGAGTTGTTATTGGTGAACAAGAAAGTAAATCTTAGATGGCAAATTGTTATGGGTTTTTAGTTTGAATTTAGCACTGAAATTACTTTCTTGCTTACCAGTAACAACTGTAACAATCTGTCATTTAGGATTTGTTGTGAAAGTGCTGTGAAAATGTTATGGACGTAGCACTTTTCTATTTAAATGAGTACAAAAATGATGATAGTTAACATTTTCTTTTTCTTTTTTTAAATGTTGATGATACGGTAAAATCTAATCTGCATATTTCAAAATTTATGATTAAGAATTTAGAAACTATTCCATAAAATTACTCTAAAAACTCTAAGTCTTAATCGGTTAGTCCTTTCCTAGTTAAATTTTACTTTTAAATTATGACAATATCTCCTCTAAAAAAATAATAATTATGACAATATATTATTATTATTGTCATACACCAGGATTAGTTGCGCGCCCAACGATTCAGCCAAAAAAAAAAAAGATGCGCGCCCAACGAATTGGCAACATTTGCAGCCCCACGGCCTTTAAAAAACGCCAGCCTCCTCAAGTTCAACATCAAACTATTCCCATGTTGAAATTAGACAAATTAGTTTTGGCACAACTTATAACAGTTTGGCCAAGGTTATCTTCAATTGATGAAATCAGACAAATAGTTTTGGAACAACTTACAACAGTTTGGCCTTTGGCCAAGGTTATCTTCAAATGATGAAATTAGACAAATTAGTTTTGGCGCAACGTATAACAGTTCGGTCAGGGTTATCTTCAAATTGATGAAATCAGACAAATTAGTTTGGCACAACTTGAAGGTTGTCCTCAAATGATGCTTCATCTCAACCATGGGTGGGCTATATATGGACTAGGGGAGCAATGGCCCCCTCCTAAATTTTTTATTTTTATAAAAAATATTAGTATATTAATAGGTACTAATTTTAACAATTTTGTTTAATAAAATTAGACTTTAACCCCCTTAACAATGCCATCAAATTCTTCAAATTGATTAAATCAGACAAATTAGTTTTGGCACAACTTGAGGGTTGTCCTCAAATTTCCAAAGTGAAAAATCTATACGTAATGTAACCTTAGACTAGATGCTTTGTCTCAACCATGGGCGGAGCTATATATGGACTAGGGGAGCAATGGCCCCCTCCTAAAATTTTTTTTATAAGAAAATATTAGTATATTAATAGGTACTCATTTCAGCAATTTTGTTTAATAAAATTATGCTTTGCTCGGTCCCCTTAACAATGCCATCAATTCTTTTAAAAGTAATGTTATTGCCGTAAAATTTTTTACAAACTATTAAGGTAGCAAATTCTTATTGGTTCACACATGATTTGCATCACTTTTTACTTATTAATAATCACTCACCACATTAGAAATTTGTAAAAATTTTATGGTTTTAGCATTTTTGTACCTTTTAAAAGTCATAAAAAATTGATAAATTAAATCTAAAAAAAATATACAAGCCCAAAAAAATTAACCCAACAGCCAAAATTAGCAATAAAATTAACCCAACAACAAAAATTATCAATAATAAAGCTTAAAAAATTAAGCTCAATCATAATAAAAAAAAAATACCACATGCATGTATCAGTCTCTTTCCTTCACAGTAGCAGCAGCTACCCGATTCTGTTTGGAAGATAACTACCAGGTGGGTCAATAAGATTTCCTAGAAAATCCAAGTCCAATTTTCGGCATGTTTCTCCTTTGAATCGGTGTATAAAGTATAAACCTCTATATATACCATGCAAAGTTCATTGGATTAGCCCAAGCCATACCACACCTAAGTTCTTCATTCATCATATGATTCATATATACTTGTTACAACCAAAGTAAGCAACAATGATGAAAACCCTGGCACTCTACGGCCTTACCTTGGCCTTATTTTTCTTATCTGGTATGCTATCTACTTCTGATATGCTTTACCACATTGCTTTTGTCAGTAATTTTTTTTTTTTTTAATCACAAAATTTTAGGTTACGACAATCATCATATCGGCAATACAATAAAGCCATGAACCCCACGGATTAAGCTTTCATTATTATATTCGCTAATCTTTCACTTGAATCACATTTTAGATTTTATGTACTTGATACTTGTTCTTTCTCTATTGATCTCTTCTAATAGTCCATAGAAAAACGTGCTCTAATTAATGAACAGGTCACATTGAGGGCAAGTGCTAGATTTCATGCATGTTTAGCATCGATGATTCTTTTTCTTTTCTTTTTTTAATTTTTTTTCATATAGACATGTACACCTCTTCTATTTCAATTGCTCAATATATGACTATAAATCTGAGTCAGGTCTTGGACTATGTAACACTTACAAACAGAATAAAATAATGTAGTGGTTCATAATTAATACAATCCGGTTACAAAATAGGTTCTGTTTTTCATCTTCAAAAGCGTTTGGTTTACTTGCATGCAGGTGCTCACTCTGCTAAAATAACTTTCACAAATAACTGTCCAAAAACCATTTGGCCCGGAACCCTAACTTCGGATCAAAAACCTCAACTGTCAAATACTGGATTTGAGTTATTATCCAAAGCTTCCTTAACACTGGATGTTCAAACTCCTTGGAAAGGCCGATTCTGGGCCCGAACCCAATGCTCCACCAACTCAACAAATTTCACTTGCGAGACTGCTGATTGTGGCACTGGTAAGGTTGCATGCAATGGTACTGGTGCAATCCCACCAGCTTCTCTTGTAGAAATCAACATAGCAGATAATCGCGGGATGGACTTTTACGATGTTAGCCTTGTAGATGGCTTCAACTTGCCTGTTTCTGTAGCCACTAGAGGTGGCACTGGTGAATGCAAGAACTCAAGCTGTCCAGCCGACGTGAACGCAGTTTGCCCAGGGGAGTTGCAAGTGATAGGGTCTGATGGGAGCGTGCTTGCCTGCAAGAGTGCTTGTACTGCTTTCAATCAACCACAGTACTGTTGCACTGGTGCATTTAGCACCCCGCTAACATGTCCCCCCACAAAATATTCTGGTATCTTTAAGCAACAATGTCCTCAAGCTTATAGCTATGCTTATGATGATCAAACTAGCACCTTTACCTGCTCTGGTGCACCCGACTATTTTATCACTTTTTGTCCATGAATTATAGAAAGGAATTATGCATTCCCAACTTTGTAATATGAAACTGATATGTTTCAAGTACTAGGCACATGTATGCGTGTGTCAAAGAAATAGTTATTTGAATAAAACATGTACAAAGTTTGAGGTTGTGCTCAGAGTTATGAGAATAAAGTGTTTTTCGTGCTACTCTCTATCACTTGTTATTCATGTTGTACTAAGGTTGAGGATTTTTATTCTTGAGGGTAAGTAGCTAAATTTAAATTAAAAAGTAGATTGCAAATCACACATTTCAAGTTTGGGGTCATTTTGATTTTGTCTTCAAATGTTTCAAAATCTAAATCCACTCTCCTAATATTAGGGGGTCAATCTCTTTATTAATACCGTGCAAATGTGTTTGTTAAGTGACAACTTAACATATTTTAACTGATTCAATTCTCAAAGAGTTGAAAAATCATTTGGTAGAATTTTTTTGCCGACTCTCTCAACTTATTTTAATTTATGTGCAACTTTTGAAGTTGTAAGGTAAGTCAATACACATAAGCTCTCCTAATAACATGAACTAAAGAAAGAGTGATTGGGCCTAGATTTGGTAAGTGACAACTTTGACCACTTCAACATGATAATAACATATGGAATTTAGGTTGAGACTAGGTAGGATTAAGAATTTATACATATTCTTCACCCCTGATGAATAACAAGGTAGCATTTGGGCTAGGACCAAGTGCACCAGCAATGAATCATTCTATTTTTCATGTGAAACTGGAGACTCTGGATATTAGGCACAAAGAGTTGCCAATCTCCACCACCCACTTATGACTTAACCAATGACCCTACTCAATTTCAATATAAACCAATCTTTGGTGTCCTATGAAGTGAACTTGAACCATGGGCATAATGTGGTAGTCCGGATCGAACCCATTGGTGGGACTCTAGTCAATGGGTCAGCGCCATGCCCTATTGTGGAATGTGTTCAAGATATAAGCAACGTGTGTCAATCTAACTTATTGGCCACAAACAAGTATGGGCAATATATATAGAATAAAGTTTATCTATAAAATAGGTTGCAACCTTAAGCTACAATTTTACTCAATATTTTTTTTATTGGAAGTGAATATAAACAAATTCACCATTAGATTACTTTTTCTTCTTATATCCTCTTGCAAAATTTCTAGAAAATTAAAGATTAATAGCTATATTATCAATAAATTGTTTAAATTACAAGTTTTTATAGTTTAAAATTATGCATAAGGTATAAGCTTGTAAACTATATAGTAAATAATATCTTATTGGCACAAAATTTGACATGTGTATTAAAAGTGTAAAAAAAACATGCAATTTAATGGTTAGATTTTCAAAATATGTAGTAATATTTATTTTATTGAGTAAGGTTATAGTTTTAAATTACAACCAATTTAATAGCTAAATTTTGTCCATGTATATATTGGTTGTTATAATGCATGTGATGCGTTAAAGGATCCAAAATATTGTTGCACTGGGGATTATAGTAGTCCACAAGCTTGCCAATCTAATGAGTACTCAACTAGCTTCAAGAAAATATGCAATCTTGCCCACACCTATCCAAGTGATAATCAATCTCCAATTTATAGTTGCAGTGGGGCAATGAGTCGAATATAAATTTGCCATATATGTGCAAGTCATTTCCTTATATTTTACATGCCCATATTACCTTTCAAGAACCAAGCACCCACTACATGCATCGTGGATTGGGTTTATCTTGAAAACATTAGGAGGTGCAACTGTCAACTAGGTGAGTTATAAGGTTCTTAGAAAATATAATTGTTTTTTAAAATTTAAATAATGTTCTCAATAGATATAGTTTGTTAGGTTATAAAGATTTAGGTTTAAATGTTTAGAATTATATTTTTATTGTGTTGGCAAAACAAGAACAAAACATGTCTAGTCTAGGTGTTAGGCAATACTCAAAAGTGTTGATTTCAAGCAGCTGACTAGAAAAAGGAAGTGAGTTTTTGCCTTGCTTGACCAATCAAGAAATTAGGCTCGACCAATCGAAAATTGCAGGAACATAAATTTTGCAAATATTTAAATCAGGCCCAAGCCCGCAAAAACGTTTAAGGTTTCACTCTAACTTCTCCACATATAAAAGGGAAACCTTAGTTACGTTTTTCAGACTTTTGGAAGACTTGTGTGTTACTTTTTATGAGATCTGAGATGTTTTGTTCCTTCTAACTACACAAGAATCTACCGGAGCAAGATCTACAATCAAGCGTTGGTAGAACATAGTTGCTACATCAAGATTATTACTGATGGTGATCTGAAACTTTTGAGTGGGATCTCAAAGTCACAAGTAAGGGTGCTTGTGTTAGTGTAAATCCAAGAAGAGAAGGAGCACGTATATTCGGAACTTGCATGTAGTCATGTCAGTAAGTTACTACATGAGGTAGTAATAGATTTAGGGATAAATCTTTTGTAAAAACTTCGATTCTCTTATAGTGGATTTACTTTACCTTGAGGATAGTTAGGTCAAATCATCTCCAAGTTTTTTACCTTGAAACAGTTCATTTCATCGGTTTTCCTAGATTATCATATCGTAGTGTTGTTTATTTTCCGTTGTTTTGCATGATATGATATATGCTTATTTAACCTAGATCTGAATAATAAACCTAATAATTACTTAGTTAATATATTAGGTTAAATAATTTGGTTTAAATAGGTCTAAACGAACAAACATAGTTTATCCCAAGCACTACCACTAAAAATTTAAAAATATAATTTGATGAGATTTGCGCAAGCACTAAAAAGATTATTAATCTTTGGCAGAGATAGAAACATCAATATCACAACTCTATGCCCCATCTTTCTCTCTAATGCCCACACCCACACATGCATAAACTGAGGTAAAATTTCTAAACAATGGATTAGAAATAAGTATGGTACACATTAGTCAATGAATAGGGGATTCTAATAAACTGGTGTTGCCAATGTTAAGACTCACTATAAGAACTTATTACGGTTTGATTTAGATAATATTGTGAACGTGAAATGATCACAAGATAGATATAATTTAGCACTTTAGCGCGAGCACTACTTCCGAGAAATTGAAATATTGTTAGATATGCTAGCCTTCTCATGGGCATTAATTTTATAATAAAAAAAATAGCTTTTTTTTTTTCGCGCGGGGGGAGGGGAATAGTTTTGAATTTTTTGAAGAAAAAAATGTCCATACACCTCCTCAACTTTCAATTATTAGTCAAAATACCCCTAGAATTATTATATTAGTCAATTTACTCTTTAAACTATGCATATCTGTCAAATCAGTACTTCTATAGTGCTTGTGATGCTTTAAAGGATGCAAAACATTGTTGTTTTGGAGATTTTGCTAGTCCTCAGACTTGCCATCCTAATGGGTACTCAAGTATCTTCAAGAAAGTATGTGGTCTAGCCCACACTTATCCTGGTGATAATCAACCTCCAATTTATGGTTGCAGTGGGGCAACGAGTTTCAATATCACCTTTTGTCCCGCATAATTTTTGTCAGGCCTTTTCCAAAAAAAAAAAATTGTCTCTTTTGATAGAATAATAAACACTCATACAAAAGATTATAAACAGTTCAAATTTCTAAATTGGAGAGAACTTGATGATGAATTGGGTTCAAGAATGGGTGCTACTCCACATGTGAGGATGCTGTTCCTACCCCTTGTCAATGCATTGATGTCTTTCGTACGCCACATGTGATAATGCTCCCCCAACTATCAAATTATTAAGAAAAAATTGATAAATAATTAAAACGCTCAATTATCCACTTGATTGCTCCCATGCATTATCAAAAGGTAGAGCTAAGTATTCAAAACTCATAGATGTCATGACCATATGAGCAATGTTTACTTGTATTCCTTCGTTAGTATGTGTCAAGGATAAGAGTCAGCTCATAGAGTCCAAGAGTTCAAGTATTTGTCAGAAGTGATAGCTACAATACGAAATACAAACTCAACCAAATCTGTAGATTGTGATAAGATAAGAAGAAAAAATTGTATTTCAAACTTCTTTGTATTTCAAACTCATTGTATCTCAAGTACTTTGTATCTGACAATCTGTATATTCATATATAAATGAAGAGCCTTCACTGTATTATGGTCATGCTGAAAACACAAATCAATTCTTATTTGTATCTTTACAGTATGAGAGCCATAGGACTCATACCCAAGATTTCCAAGCTTATGACTATAGATAAAAATTTCCAAACTTCTGCCATTGTAGCACTTCTGGGAGCTTCGCAATGGCGACTTTCTGGTGACTTTAAGGCAACACTACCACTATCAATAAACTCCCCTAATTAAATTCAAGGAATCCATAGGAACAAAAGGCATGTTATTTGGATATGCGTATCGAAATTCTTGCAATCAAACTTCTTGTAGTTTGAATATGTCTCTTAGATCAACACAGTTTCAGTGTTTCTTTATTCTAAAATGTAATTCTCAGAATAAGGTTTCCATCACTACGCCCAAGTGTTTGCTCGAGAGGTTGGACATTTGATAGCATTTAAAAATTAAAATTGAAGGCGAAAACCAAGAGTTCCCTAGCACTTTGGTAACAACTACCTGTTAAACTTTGGACCACGTTTGCCAAAGTTTCTTCTATTGTAGTCGATACGTTTGTACATTGGAGCTGGAAGTATTACAACTCTCCTATTTATGAAATAGGATCTAATCCTATGTTTTTCCATCTAATTTATTATTTTAGCATACATTTGTACACCTAGAACATATTTATTATTGATTTCAACCAGTAAAATGTTTGAATCACGAGTTATTGAAGAAAACATTTCACATACATAAAGATTTTCCTGTTTAAATAAACATTTATATATATATATATATATATAAAGTTGACTTTTTTTTAGGAAATATATAAAAGATGACTTGAATATATAATGTCCACTACATAATGATTGTTTTTATTTATTTATATATACATTTATAAATTTTATCATCAAGTGTCTATACCAATTAGTTTATTGGACCAGAAGTAATTTTATTAGTTGAATAAAAAAAGGTCTAGAACATGGCAACTACATATCCTAACTCGTAACCTTTGCATGAAAAAATTCATCCACCTTCAAAGCTAGCTCAACAATCTTTTCAACTTAAATTATCATATGAATTGTTAATCTAAATTCTACTAATTTTCTTCATAGTTCACATATGGCTCAAGTTACATCATCCATAATGAATCAACTAACATATGGCTCAAGTTACATCATCCATAATGAATCAACTGCCAACTTATTAGACGGAAAGATACCTCTCCAAGTCTTAAATCTCTAGTTCAAACGAAAGTGGAGCTGTTCAAGTACTCGTACAATTTCTAACCATTGTTTAAAAAATTACACAATAAAAAACATTTAACATGCACCAACAAAATTACAAACTCTCTTTAAAAAAAAAAAAAAAAAAAATTGTAACTTTCTTCGCCTACTACATTTTATGACAAGAGATCACTTATTCTGTGCAATGGTGTGAATGTCCAACATCTAATAGTTATGTTGAAACACACAGTTAAGTTCCGTTAAGACTTTAAGATTGTCCAATAGCGTTGCAGAGTGCAGAGAGAGAGAGAGAGAGAGCAGAGAGAGAACATCAAAGGTGTCCATATTGTAATTTGCAAGGTCTCAAAAAGTGTTTCTTTTCGTCAATGCCTGATTCCACTCTCTGTTTTCATCAATTTCAGTGACTTCCTCTTAGGGTTCCTATCATCTCCTTCTCTTCTTCTTCTTCTTCTTCTTCTTCTTCTCTGAATTTCAATTCAACTCAGCCTCTGATTTCAAATACAAGCAATGGCGAAGAAGAAGAAGATAAAGAACTCAGAGAAAGCAGAGCAAGTTGATAACATATCGAAGTATTCTCAAAAGCCCAGAAGCTCAAAACCCAAACGCCGTTTTGATTTTTCTTTCTTCTATTCCTTTCCTATCTCCAATTCAGGTCCTTCTCTTTCTCTCTCTTATGGCATTAACGTTTTTGATATTAGTAACTAAAGTTGGTAGTTTGATTTTTTCTAAGATGCGAGTTATCATAGTTTTTTTTAGGAATTGATTAAGTTGTTCATGTTTCATTGCTTTTATCACTTTTGAGTTCGGTTGAATTATTAATTGAGTAAATCCCATTTCTCTGATATAAGTTTTATTATGAATTTGAATTGAATTTTGTCAATTTCTGCTTTCTTAGTTGCAAAAATGGACTCAAATCTTCTGAGGGTATGTTTAGGATTTGTTGCAAACTAAGTAGCTTAGTGGGTTTTTCGTGGATTTCTATTTGTGGCATTGTTATAAGCTGTGTCCCCATGAAGAATTAGGAGTTGCCTTATATAGCTCTAAAGATTTCAACTTGGGAATTAATGAATTGTCTGTTCCTTTTGAAGATACTTATAAGGCTGATTGAGGGGTTTATGTTATTTTTTTCCTCCCGAAAGATCGCTGATCCATAGTGTGATTTTGTAGATGTTTATGTATCCTTAGGTTTATATACCTTGTTCGATTACTTGCTGCCTATCAGAATTCAGAAGTATTATGAGTTATGACCGTGTATGGGTTTGGATATTATAATTTATGATATTAGCTATAATAAATCATATATATTCTTCGTGGGTTTCAATTAGCTCAACTGGTAAAGTCTCTGATGGTTGAATAAGAGATATAGGGTTGATTTTGTCTTTCTTATAGGCATTAATGGTACAGTGAAATTATGCTGTTTTTGCTAATTGGGTGGTAGAAGAAGGGGATTTCAAAAAAAGAAAAAGAAAGATCATCTCTGTTACTAGAGCAGTTGAGAGGATGATCCTTAGGATAATGCTTTGAGTACTCAAAGGGCTATTTAAGTTTGGAAAAATACTTCTTAAGTTTTTTTTAACTGTGTGTGGGCAATGGTCATTATAGTCTTATCTGTTCAACTTTACTGTGTCTCAGGAATGAATTATTATGTAATGAGTTTTTCAAAAAGCTTATTATTTTATCAACTTTTTCTTTCAAACAATATTTGTCCACAGGTTCCTCTCTGGGGTCATCCTGTGGTGAAGTTGGATTGTCCAATGTCACCACAAATAGTTTGCATGACAGGAATGCTGAGGGAAGGAAATTGCCTGAGCATTCTCTGGTTTGGTGCAGCAAGTCCCAGAATAAGGGACCACAAATTGCTTCCAATTTCTCTGAAACTACAGTTGTAGAAGTTGAAACAATAGTCCAAAATGAAAATTTTGGCTCCTGCAGTGATAGGTTTGTTCAGCACATTTTCATACCATGCAAAATATTTGAATCCAGTTACATTGCAATGATTATCTTTTTCCTTTTTTATACAGAAATGTTGGTGAACAATCAAGTGATACTGCAAGGTCACTGGAATTTACCCCCAAAAAATCACAAGTTACAGAAAGCAACAGTTTTTGCATTACACCAGGGAGCGTTGTGTGGGCTAAAACTGCTTACAAGACATGGTGGCCTGCTGAGGTATGTTATGCTACCATCTTCTATTGCGCTTTCTTGTTATCATTTTTTCCCCTCTTAGATATAAGTTATATTTTCTTTCTGTAACTTGATTTAAGGAACCATGTACAGCCTTTTAATGTAATTTAGGTGATATTTATGAAGGAGATTACGGGCTATCTCATCTAATGTGACACATGAAACATCCTTTTTCCCCTGGTACTTTCTTGTACACATCCTGTTCACTAGATTGTCCCATATTAGTCATAAAAGTCACATGATTTCTGAAATCTTATATTACATGTTTCAAACTTCCAGTTTTTGAATCCTTCATTTTACTCAGATCTGGAAAACAAAGTGTTTATTTCCTCTTCTAGAAACTTTGGAGGTTGGAGGTTTGGCGACAACTTATTTATGGGCTGGAAGAAAACTTGTTATACAATTGGGTTATGCTGGATCTAAGCAGATGATAGTTTGAACTATATAAATGTAACTATCACTTTTCTATTCTAAAGCAGAAGTCTTGTGTTAAATTCTGTTTGAGAGTCTGTTTAGGCTTCAATTTCATTCTATACTTCGAACTTTGTAGAGTTCCTGGATCATAGGAATTTTAGGTAATGTATATAGTTAAGTTGTAAAATATGAAAATTTAGAGTTGAGTGAGAATAATGAGGAAGAGAAGAGAAGAGAGACAAAGAGAAAAGAAAGAAAAGGTTGAGGGCATCAACCGATCAAGCCCACACCTTAGCATATATTTATATTAGGGTTCATAACATGATTACAAAAATACCCTTACTAATATTTTAGAATAAATGACAACTAGAAGTAACTCTAACATATATTATATTGTATCTTTCCCTTTTTCCAGCACTTCCTTTGTATCCTGTGTACTAGGGTTGCGCCCCTTCTACGCAACCTCAATGAGTTTTTTACTTATCAAAACCAAGTGAAGATAAGAATTTTTTATTGGTAATTATATATGCACACAGTGGGTTTTGAACCCATGAACTCATCCTCGACCTTGTTCTTACAAGGACACAAGTGAGGATACAAAATTTATATTCTAGTTTCAATTAAAAAGTCAGTACTTCTGGATTGACAAAAAGTTAAGTGACATCTTCAGATCATGGATGAAAGATCCACTTCAGCTGACTCAAAGAACCAAGATACTGGCAGACATGTTTTAGTTGAGTTTTACGGTAGTCGTGACAAGTAATATTTCTAACCTTCTATGCTGATATTTATGTAGATCTTTTGACGGAAATTTTTTGGGACTCTGCATGGTCTTTGTCTTATGAGCTGACAATAAGCTTTTACTTTACAGTGCTTGGCTTGATCCTGCCAGAGATCTTTCCCTGCTTGAGGATGTGAGTAAGGTTACTCTAATCATTCATGCATAAGCTCAATAGTTCTGTCTTCATAAGTTTCTATGTTGATTTTGATTCTTGTAAACACCATTGCAGCCACTATTAAATAGATTTGTTTGTCTGCCTTTCTTTTTCCTCTCTTATTCACCTTCCTATGTTAATGATGGCAATTTCCAGTCTGTCCTTAGATATGTTGTTCACTGACCAAGCGGCTGTTATAATGCAACCTGAACAGAGGTTTTTCATTTGGGGGAAGGGTGGGGTGGGAGGGATGCTAGAAGTTTTCTTCGATGGTCTAGACCATGATATGTAATGTGCAATTGATATATGCTATGCTTGCAACAAATTTTACATGAATTTATTGTAGTGGAGCAAAAATTTCAATTCGTAGAGCTGTGCAAAATCTCATCACATATAAACTCATTTTAGATTATTGAGGTCAGATCTTGGTGCGATGGCAAGTTCCTTCCACCAAAAGCAACCAGCCGCAAGTTTGAGTCGAGGAATCAGCCTCTCTAGAGAGAGAAAAATAATAAAAATATTTGGCGCCGGGGGGGGGGGGGGGGGGGGGGGGGGCCGGTTAAGGCTACTTACCATGACCTCTCCTAGATCTCACAAAAGTGAGAGTTTTGTGCACTGTATATGACCTTTATATAAACTTATTTTAGTTATACTTATTCCTAGACCACCACTTGTCCTAAAAGTTTAAGCTAATGAAAAAGGGTGAATTTAATCACTTAATCATTATTCTTACACTTCCTTCATGTGTGGGATTATAGTCCCCCTTAATAAGAGGAGTAAATTGAATATGGTATGTTCTTTATTTGTGGTTCATTGGGTCATGCTTCGTGGTGTTGTGGAGCTTCTAGCTAGTTGGTCAAGCAAGTCCAACAGACACAGAACTAAGGTGATTTGGAGTATGGTTCCTCATTGCCTAATGTGGGGTATTTGAAGGGAACAAATGCGTGTACTTTGACAGGAATGAAAGATTGATTCACAACTTGAAGCTCACAGCTTGAAGTTTTCTTTCTTTTAGACTCTGTTTGAGTGGGCAAATGCTACGGGTGTTTTAACCTTTGATTCTTTGCGTAATTTAATTGATTTTTGTTCTTTCACTGCTAGGTTTATATTTTTTACTGTTGCTATAGCACACTGCCTGTGTACCTTGTATTCTTTCATCTATTTTTCAATGAAGTTAATTACTTATATAAAAAAAAAGTGGGGTACAACATGTGGAATTTGTAACTTTCAAATGAGAGGTAGGGTGGAGACATGACCCAAACTTAAAACCACTTGCTCTAATAGCATAATAAACTACCACTTGCCTCAAAATTTTAAGTTGATAAGAACTGGTGAATTCAAATCTTTGCCTAATATCCTGCATGTTTATTGCTCCAGTGCTTCGAAGAAAGGAGCTGTAACCCTATGGAAGATTTTCAAGATGCTTTAAAACAAGTAAACTGATTCTAAGTCTGTAGTTATTGCATTCTCTGCCTAGTCAATGTTGTGTTCATACGTTCTCTCATATTCTATCCTAATTGCAGGCCTTACAAAGGAAAGAATATCTAAGTTCATGTGGACAGTTGTTTAAGAGCCTTGATGGGCCGAATCACTCTGATCAGCAAGATCAGTCATCTGGTATGTACTTGTACTCTGCCTTAAGATTTCTTATTCTCTACTATATCTGTGAAATGCCACAAAAAGAGATACAGGGAAGTCACTCTTAAGGTTAATATGGAAATAGTATCACATTCTTTTTCCTAGTGAATGAAAAATAATTACAGTTATACAAATAGCCAATAATATATGCTCTCCTTTGTGATCTTATATCTGCAATACTATCAGATAGAATTGGCAGAGGGGATAGCCTCTCTCTTTTCAAGAATTTGTCACCCTTTATCTTCATCCATCTGATGTGTGGTATAGTCATATAAACACCTTTTTAACTTTTCAATGTTGTCTCCTCAATCTTATAGTTAACAGGGTATCAGCATCTTTCCTTTTAGAATGATGGAAGATAGTTTTGGACAACTCAATAGTTGTAATTTTTCTTGAATGACAGATTCCCACAAGGTCTAATTTTTTAGTACAAAGATAAAACTAAAAAGGAGTTTCTAATTTACTTAGGGACCTGGATGATTGAAAGATGCATAAATGTATCTAAGTGGCGGAAATTTGGCTTTTAGATGTGCATCCTTATAAGTTTAACATGTTTAATGACATTTTATTTGTTACAGTTCTGCATCCCTCTAAGATTAACACTATTGTACTGTACTGCTTCATAGACCAGATTTTGGGTCTATAAATCAGTTGCCTTTTCACCTTCTTAGTACAACATTGCTTGGTTAGCCGTGTGTTCTTTTTATTTTTTCCTTTCCAATCTAAATTTGGCTTCTGGTTCAAACAGATAAATGGACTTCATCAATTTCAAGCAGAGCAGAGCATGATTTCCTTGTAAAAGGGAGAGGCAAAAGGGAGCGTAAGCGTAAACTACAATTCGATGTGAGTTTTCATCACCATTTTTGTTATTGGTGAGGGACTTATATTTCACAATTGTTGACATGATCTTATCATAATTGGAGCAACATCACTGTCACTGTTCCATCATTGACACCATTTTATTATGTTCCAATAGCAATATGTCATGTCAGTGGTTATGAAAAAAAATGATGAAAAATGTTGATTGTTAGATTCATTGAGGATTTATTGTCTGCAATCTAATGACATTCTTTTGCAGGAGGTCACATTTCCACTGACATCAACTAAGAAGGTTCGACGGTTTAGGATAATGCGGTACCTTGGCCTTAGTGCTCCTATTGGTTCTCCTTTTTGATCAATTCATCGTTAGTAATTGTAGAACTCGCCCTCACTTTCCATCTGTAAACAAGACACTATCATTTGAATTAAATAATAAATATATCTAATTTTACTACAAGCATTTATAGCAATTTGGGTAATTACACAATACAACAATCAAGCATTGATTCTCAAAATAATAAATAAATAGATAATATAAAAAAATTCAAGCATTTTTCTCAAAACTGTTGGAGCCAACACCGAATCCTCACAAACTAATCAGGATCGGTTATATGTATTCTTTTGTGTTATTATTATTATTTTTTAAATTTGGTTTTAGCTTCAAATTGAACTCTAAAGTTTCAATTGCAATAATTTTAATCCCGTAATTTCAAAAACGTCATAGTCTAGACCTTTAGCAAAACATTTCTATACTGACGTTTTTTTTTTTTTTTTTTTTTTTTCTGTTCAGTTTATACTCATAAAATGTTAAAATTGTAATCATTTGAAGCTATACTATAACATTTATATATTTGAAACTTCTCAGTTTAGCTTCAAAAAAATATTAGACATTTGGAGTAGTTGTATTGTTTATTCACAAATTTTTATGAAGGTGAATAAATTATCAGAAAAAGAATTTTAGGTCCTAATATCATTTTTTTTTATAACTTTTGAAAGCTAACAATGGTGTTCTTTCATTTTTTTTTTTTCTCTCATTGTTTAGAACTCTTGTTTTTATTTTATTCTATTTTTTAATTAACCTAATATTGTTTTTCTTTAATATATTCTTAAATCTTAACCATAAGAGACATTGATAAAATATATTTCTTTCTACTTTTTAAAATGAAATTTGACACATGATGGTTTATTAATCATATCAACAAGAAAATCTAAGGAATTAAAAAAAAATGAAATTATAGGTTCAGTGGGGGAGAGAGGGAGAAAGAAGGGGGGGGGGGGGGGGGGGGGGTGGGTTGTTGTTGTTTAATTGTAATTACCAATTAGTGTATATATATGCTTGTCCTCTTGTGTGCTGTTGTCCATTTCCTCACAACTTTTCCAATAATTAATTAGATTTGGGTGACAGGTTTCTGTAAGACAGCACATTGATTTAACAATCTGAATATTTCTAATTGTTTTTTAGCGAGCGTTTGGATACAGCTGAATCCTTCAACATTTTGCGTTTGGCGTTTATGTTATGTGAGACCCATGGCTATACTAGCTAAAATATCACGCCAAAGATTGAAAAATGTGTTTGTCAGTGGGTCCTGTGCACTATTCATAGGACCTACAAACCTCTTTTTTCAGTAAAATTTTCATTAAAAATAAGTCCCACGGCACTATTCACACATTTTAAAAATTATTTTGTTACGGTGTTTTCAGTTTTCAGCAATAAACGGTATCCAAACAGACCCTAGTGTATTGTATTTTTTTCAATCAATTAAAATCAAATCAACCACCATTCTTGCCTATGGTCCTTGAGGATTTTCTGCTTGTGGGATCTGTACTTTTTAATTTTGGTTTGTTTATTTGGTTGTTTATTGGCTTTGCAATTCGTTATTGTGCATAAGAGTAGAGTCAGCAGACTCAGCACATGTTATCTCTGATGGCTTTGTGATATTGTAGAAAGTTACTTTTGCATTTGTGAGTTATAGCAGTAAAGCCAGCTAGTAATGTAAAACCATGTTCTGTCTTTAACAATTTGTCTTTGTTGCAAACTTGCAATACTTGGCTCTGTTATTGTTGTTTCTTTATGGAATTTTCTTTTTAATTGTATGACACACATACCAGTAGGTTTTGAACGTAGGTGCATTTATGGCAAGCTCATTGGCATTGTTTCTTTCTACATTATTTGACTGTTCTGTGCATTGTCGGATTTCACATCATAATCCTTTTCCCTTGTTTGCTTTCATTTGGCAATTTATGAATTTCATTGATCAATATTATTGCGGTATGTGGTTCCAATCAGTGGCAATCTCTATGTCTGAATGGACAGTAGAAAAATGTAGATGTTGTTGATTAATGTAAAGCATGACGGTATACTGACCTCTTACTGGTTGGACCGGTAGGCTTTGTGCTTTAAACAAGCTTTAACTGAACAACCTAATCTCATACTTATGCAAAGAGCCATCCATCCATAGTATTAGTGTATTACCGATAAGCATGTTTCTATATGAAACGCACACATTTGTGTAATTCAATAATTCAAAAAGGTTTTTAAATTAGGATAAAACTTTAGATACAAAACCTATTATATCTTAAGTTTTCTAATTGAATTCAACCACATCATTGTATTAACTAAAACAATATATATATATATATATATTATCTTTCGTAATGATAATTAAATTCAACTATGTAGCTCATTGGTCAAAGCAACCATATTGTTTTTTTTTTTTTTTGGAAATGCAACCACATTGTTAATTTAATTGGTAAAGTTAAGCTATAATACAAGCAGCACTATAAGTCTATAACTAAATTTTATCATTTAAACAAAATAGTCCTTAGCTGTCTGTAGATGGGGTGCACACATGGTGTACAACATTTTCATCACCATGAGTTGGACTTCAACTAGTTGCTTCAAACAAATGCATGTGATTACAACTCACAACCAATGCTTTTACTCGATTTCCAAGCCAATTGATTCTATTAAGTGTACTTGAAAATTTGTCAAGAATCTTGTAGCTCAATGATATTATTTGTGTCTTTTACAAAGAGGACCAAGATATTTCTCTTGGTTATTGTAAACAGAATTACAGTGATGCAGAATCATATGGAGATTGATGCTGGTAATATTATTCATTTCTTCTAGGGTTTTGCTCCTTTGCCGTTTTGCTGGTAATATTAATCATCTCTTGGGATATAATGGTTTTTCTCTTACAAATGAGAATAATTGAGATAATATTCCTGCCAGAGAGATCAACAGAATTTGAGTCCGGAAATGTTATAGGTGCGTTGGTGATTATTGGACAAAGAAAAAAATAATACACCAGAGCACTTATCTATGTGAGTTTTGGATAACTTTTGAGTGTTTATATTCCAAGTGACGCAATGGACGTTTGGCACAGTCTATTTCATTTCATTTCTTCGAATTTGAATAGACTGTGCCAAACGTCCATTGCGTCACTTGGAATATAAACACTCAAAAGTTTTCCAAAACTCACATTGATAAGTGTTGGTGTATGTCATTTCATTTTCTTCGAATTTGAATGGTAGGTACGTGTACAGTTAGACTAATAACATGATTGGTTTGTGCCAAACCATAATTTCTTTCTAAATTCTAATGTCTCTAAGACTGTGACCTTCTAGTTCTAGATTATTATAAACGAAAAAATAAAAAATAAAATTGTGACCTTCTAATTGGAGCTGTCTTCAAAGAGTCTAATGAGGCCGGTCTAGGTGCTGTAATCAGAGATAGAAGGCCAGATTATCGCTTCCTTATCGGAGAAAGTTGTTCTTCCCCAAACCGTGGGTGAAGTGGAGGCCTTGGCAGCAAGGAGAGCTATTATTTTTGCCAAGAAAATTGATCTTACGTCCATCATACTTGAGGGAGACAATGAAAGTTCACAAGTTTTCTTCTCCCCAAAAAAAAAAAAAAAAAAACAGAGTTTCGTCTTCTATTTTGACATTGGCCAAAAACATAGTATTATATAAGAATAAGCAATAATCTTTTTACACATTCTTTAACGCCCACACTATCTGCATTCTCCATAAAATTGTAAGATAATATTAAATTTTAACTTGAGTTTTAAAACACACAATCTATTTTGAAAACATAGGGCTCGTTTGGTAATATTGTTATAATAATATTGTTTAAGTGTTGTAGAAATACGTGTTGTGTTGTTTAAACAATAAAAATTGTTGTTTAAACAACACAACCAAACAAACCCATAATTTCAATGCATGTTGTAGTGTGCGTAAAATAAATGTGCAATAGTTAATGTGAGATAATCATCACTTTGAGATATATATATATATATAGGGTTAGGTTTAAGTTACACATAATATAATCATAAGTAATGTTACACCACTCAATAATTTATTATTGAATTCATATTTTGAAAATCTAACCGTTGAATTGCATGTTTTATATGTTCTTCACATGCATGCCAATTTTCATGCTAATTTACCATTCGATCTATAAATTCATCTTTTATGCATTATTTTAAACTACAAAAACTTGAATTTACAAAATTGAGTGATGACATAGCTATTAATATTTGATCATCTTTAAAATTTTGTAAGCATGAATAATATATGAAGATAATGTAATCCAGTAGTGGATTTATCAAAATTCACATCTAATTAAAAAATATTGAGTAATGTAATATTACTTACACTAGGTGTAACTTGAACCCAACTCATATATATATATATATATATTCTTTTCCCTCATTTAGAGCACTCACAGCAGTGGTGCTATATTGCTATATTTTAGCTCCTCAAATTCCAAAATCAGCACCTAACAGTAGAGCTAAATCTATTTTTTTTTTAACTTCATTACTACAGTATACATCTATAGATAGATGTAAACTATTCATGAGAGCTAAAAAAAAAAAAAATTATTTTATTAAATTTCTCTCTCCTCTTCCATTAAAAAATTTTTTTTCTCTCTCTCTCTCTCTCTCTCTCTCTCCGGCTTCTCTTCTTTCTTCCTCTTTCCTTCTCATTTTTTTTTTCTCTCCCTCATCTACTCACTACTTCGCTGATCTATTATGGATCTTCATCATCACCGATCTTCATCGTCATCGCCCACGTTGTCGTCCCACGTTGCCGACCCATCTCGCCCACGTTGTCGTGCCCCTCTCTCTCTCTCTCTCAGTCACTCCATCTGAAAGCTCTCATCTCATCTCTCAAAACTCTCTCAAGCAAACGGTGAGATCGGTGTGCTGGATTTGGGTTTGGTGGGTTTCGGCATTTGGGTAACTGGATTTGGGTTTGGTGGGTTTCGACATTTGGGTTGCTAGATTTCAGGGGTCACGACGGAGATGGTGGTGGTGGTGGGTCATTTTGCTGGTGGTGGATCGCATCGGTGTGGGTTTGATTTGTCATTTATGGGTTCGATTTGTCATTTATGGCTGTGGGTTTGGCGTTTTTTGTTTTTTGTTTTTTTTTTTTTTGTGATTGGTGATTTTGTTTGGTTGGGTTGAGGAAAAAGATTGGAGATTTGGGTTGGTGGTTTTTTTTTTTCTTCCTATGGACTGGTGGTGGTGGTGGGTTGTAGTTGTGGTTGTGGCTGATGGTAAAGGTGGTTGTGGTTGGTGCTGTAGATATTTTTTGGGTAGTGAGATATATTATTTTATTATAGTGGTTATATTATTTTATTGTAATATTTATATTATTTTATTGCGTTAAAAGCTAAAATAAATCTACTGTTATAACATATGTATAGGTAAAATAAATAAAGTAGTTTTTAATAGAGTTAAATAACTAATTTTTTTTTTGAAAAAGTAAATAACTAAATTTTTACCTCTACTGCTATAGCGACTAATGATAATCCAACCGAGAGTGGAGTACTCAAGCTGTGGCTATGTAGTGGGCCTCTATATGTATTTGTGAGCCGGGGGCTTAAGTTCCACAGACACGTAAATGAGCAATGACCTGGGCCGACAAACTCGAAAAATAATTCACCTTTATATATTTCCAACCAAAAAAACAGAAGAAAAAAAAAGCAGAGAATTACAAGACCCGGACCCACCACAGATCCCTGGACGCTGACGGAACAAGAGGAGGACCCACCACAAAAACCAAAAACCAAAAAAATAGGAAAAAGATAAGAAAAAGAAGAAAATAGAAAAATACATCCGTAGTAGCAGAGAATTAAATTAAAATTCTCAAATTATTTAAAAAAAAACCGGTTACAAAATTAAAATTAAAAAAAAAAAATTCCGTTGAAACTTCGTTGAGGGCCCTCACCTGTCAAAAAAGACGACCTTCTCACACCTTCACTGCGTTGTTGTTGTCTCTCAAAACCCGCCTTCGTCATCTTACTTCTTTCCTACATTTCATTTTATTCACTTCCTCTCTCTCTCTCTCTCTGTCATTCTCATTCTCAATTTTTCGTTATGGCTTCTTCAAGCTCTGGAATCACAATCCCTGCACCGGGTAACCTTCCATTTTTGCACACACTACTTCTCAATTCGCTTAATTTTACTTCTTTTCACTCTCTTTAATTTCAAAATTTTGATTTGTCCGGTGCTTTTATATATATACTCAGAGGCCGTTCAGGTTCTCGTCTCGTTGCTAGCTGATGAATCCCCAATCGTCAGAGCCGCCGCCTCCGCTTCTCTCAAGGACATCGCCGCCTTGTACCTCTCTCTCTCTCTCTTTCTCTCTCTGTGTGTGTAGTAAATTTGGTTGATAATTGAAGCTAATGCGGGTTGCAATTGTAGGAGTCCGCTACTAGTGCTTGACTGTTGCTGGGCTGTATCTCGAGGAGGACGACGGGTACTGATTCTGTTTGAATTTTACTCGAATTTAGGGCTTGATTCTGTCATTTCTGTGTTAAAATGTGGAGTGTGATTAGTGTTTTTTATTTGTGTGTGTGAGCGATTCAGCGTTTTGGGAACATGGCTGGGATTTTTCAAGTGATGGCATTCGGAGTCCGAGCTATTGATAGTAATGATGTGGATCCTCCATTCATGGCGAAGCTCGCTAAGATTGCCACGGCGGAGATGATCTCCTCCAAGGTTCGGTTTAATTGCTCAATTCTCTCGTTTGTGTTGGTGAAAATGCCTTACTTTTACTACTTTAGTTGGTTTTTGATTGTTAGCATTAGCTTTTTGAGTAGGTTAATTTAGTTCAAAAACCATAATTCTCGATTAGAATTATTGTTAAATGTGTAAATTTGCCATTTTCCAAATAGATTAAGCTTTTGGGACAATCGTTCAATGTTCATGATATTAGTGCAACTGTCTCCACTCTACTTACAATATAAAAAACTAAAAATTTCACATGTTAGGCCTCTAAAATTAAAGGGGAGTACTTCTTTGTGCTCCTTTGCATAATGAAGCTTTATTTATACAGATTTTTCTTATTTATAAAAAAATAAAATAAAAGGAGAGTCTGGGCCCACACTTGAGAGAGTGTTAGAATTTTGGTTAAATGATTAAATTTACTATTTATTAATAGTTTAAGCTTTTGGGACAACTACTAATTTATCAAATTCGAAGTTTGGGTTGATACTTGGGTTGGTTGGTAAACCTTGAGTAGCTTGTTGATTAGAATTACTATGCGAAGAACTTCATCTTGTTCAAGCTAAATAAAATTTTGCCTTTAGAATTGAAAAACTTGAAGCTTAATAGAAAGGTAGGAATGAGTCTGAATAATATTGATTTGTCCCAATTTCTGGATGGGTTTTACAAGCTTGTTGTGCAATTGGTACTATTTGACGGGGTTTCGTCTGTTGCTTCCATGCAAAAAAAAAAAAGAAAAAAAAAAAGAAAAAAAAAAAGAAAAAAAAAGAAGAAGAAAGACAAAGAAGGGTGTCGAGTGCTCTAACTTGAAAGATTTGACTAAAGTAATATGTTATGTTGAAGGCAAAACAAGTTAGTCCTCTTTCCCTTTTAGAACATAGTAGCTTGATATTCATGATTGAGATATCTTATGGTTTTTTAAGTTGGAAAAAATGAGCTGATGAGGGAAATCGGGTTCTTTTCACTGCTTCATGCTTGATAATGGGTCTTCTCAATATTTTTCTTGGACTCTTTTTTTTTTTGATAAGTAAGATTGTGCTTAGACTTATGTCTGGGAAATTATATTATTATTATTTTTAAAATATGAGATTCTTATTTAATGTTGAGATTGCGTGTACCATTTATTTTCTTGCAATTTTCAAATTAAAAATTTTATGAATAAGGTTGACATTGAACGAGAGAAATAGATTTTCTGGTTGAATTTTGCTTGACAGGTGCAGACAATATAACTATCTCAAACAGTTGGGAACTACTATTTGTGTTTAACATGGACATGAGCTTATATGCTTGAGGGTAAAGTAGTGCTATATGCCAAGAGCCTTGTAGCTCAATTGGTTGGCACTTCTTGGTGTTTCCAAGACACATTTAAAAAACCTCTTAGTGTTTCCAAGACATCTAGGATTCGAATCCCCCCTAACCAATTATAACTAATGAATTATTTTAAAAAAATATGTTATAGTTAAGGATTTCTTTTCTAGTACTTCTGCATACTACATGAGTATTGAGTCGAACTAGCTCTTTTGTTTCCTCATTATAAATTTAGAATTATATTTTCTAATCAGTTTTACTCAAATGGTACTGAGAAAAAAAAAAGTTTTACAAAAATGGCACCTTTGCCATTATAAAAAAATGGGTAGAGGGTGAGGTTGTGGGTTCAAGATATATTAAGTGAGTGTGTAGCTTATCAGTAAAAAAAAGGGGGGGGGGGGGGGAATGGCTTTTTGAAATCTGTAACTTTTGAGGATGTCATTCCTTCAAATTTGGTTTATAGTTATCTTATCTCACGTGCAACTATATGGCCCCCATAGCCAACATCCTATGCAATAATGTAAATACATAATTTTTGTCAAAGGTGTTACTTTTGGAGATTATGTTGCTTGGTGCTTGGATTCACAGGCTTCTTTTACATGCTCAAATGTTTTATTCCTGAAACAGCTTTTATAACTCTCTTTGGCCATTCTCTTTTATGTAGGAGCTAAATGCAGACTGGCAAAGAGCTGCATCAGGCCTGCTTGTTTCAATAGGATCACATTTGCCTGACTTAGTAAGTCTCTTGACTTGTTGCTTATTTTGAACAATTTCAACAGTAGGTAATGTGAAGCCAACACGTTGAAATATATTTGGTAATACTGATAATACGTTTTTCTTTCTATATTATAGATAGAAAACTCGCCAATGGGCTTAGCTCAAATGGCACCTCCTCTCCTTGTAAGAGCAAGGTAGAGGATGAGGTCAGGGATTCAAGATCCACCTGGTGCATGTGTAACTTTCCAATAAAAAAAAAATATAGGTTGAAAACTCTGTTGAATTAAAAATTCCTGGATACAAGCTAATGTCATATGGAATGGTCTTGCCCTTCTACATTATGTATAGAAAGCATTGTTTAATTAGAAATTCCATTTACAAGATGAATGTGTTATGGAATCTTTATTATGAGAGAAGGAAGCTGCGCATGAGGCATTTAAAGAAAAGGGACCAATTGGCATATCATAAGAAACTTGAGCAACATATTTTTTCAAAAGTCGTGGATGAAATTACAGATGTGGCTGTTTTGGTGATGAGTGAGCTGGAAAACATTATAATGGATTCTGCAAGGTTTTAAGATTTCATCCAAGATGCTGATGGGTTTATTCAATTTGTTTTTACTTTGAAAAATGTTGCCAAATTTTTTTCATGGGTAACCATTTGGTATCGTCTGTGATGATTTGCACTTGAGAGTTAGGCAGACAATTAAGGTGGTGGTGATAATTGTGAGTTTGGAAACCTACCAGATTATAATGATTAAATACGTTTAGGATCTTCTTTTTCTTCTTAAAAACCACATTTTCATAGGAGTACTACAAATCAGCAATTGCTCTTTGCAATCAAAATCTTTTACAATGTTGAAATCCTTCCTTTCTTGATTATCATTTATTTACCATTTTTTTTTTACCTGATGTCCTAGTATTTTTATTTTCTGCATTGTTATTTTGTATAGTTCCTCCTTATTTTTCTGTAAACTTTTATATATTTGGAATGAAGATTTGCTTGTATCAGAGTTAAGGGGCAGTAACTTGGAATAATTTAAAGGAAAATTTATTGAATTTCTTTTAGTTAAACGATTGAAAATGTAAAATCATCCAATTTTTTTTTTTTTCAGTAATTATTTAAAATAGATGAAGCATCTCGGAGAGGGAACTGTCAGTCAACATTTTAGAAATGCCGGTAGTTTGATTAATAGAATGGTTTGGATCAGCATTCAGTAGTTTTAACATTGCATATGTGTACTAAGACTATTTACCAACTAACTTAGTGATACTTTGGTGGGGCTATCCCTACTTTATATTTATAGCTTCCACACACTGTGAATATTATCTCCTAATATGCAATCAACTTAGCTTTTCCAGACATTTCTTTTTCATTGTATATGGATGATTCATAAGATATTCCTGATGTACAAATTAATATGTCCTCATTTAGTTCCTGTCTCTTCCCTAGCTTTTCACAAGTTCCATCGTTGAGCTTTTTTATTTTCAATTAAATGACTATTGATTTTATTGGTTTGACAGATGATGGAAGAAATATTTCTTCATTTGTCAGGGCCAAGTCCAGCTCTACCAGTAATGGTTCAGATTCTTGCAGACTTTGCTTCTGCCGATGGTTAATTATCACACTTCTCTGTTCTTTGTGCTTTAGACCAGCTTTGGATGTTTCTCAGTTATTACAATTTCTGCTTAAACTAAAGTGTCTGTCATACTTTTTAATTCTATTGAAGCATTGCAGTTCACTCCACGACTGAAAGGTGTACTTTCACGGGTTCTGCCTATTCTCGGAAATGTGCGAGATGCCCACAGGCCAATTTTTGCAAATGGTGTGGTGAATTTCTCTGATCTCATGAGTGGGACAGTTGATATCTGATGCAAAGTCTAGGAAATGCCTTAGTTCTTGATTTATTTTTTGTAATTTGTTGCTATATTTAGGATCTGTGTCTTCTGGTGTATTTAATAAGGATTGGAGTGAATGGCTTGTGAGGCTTATCTTTGGCAAACTGCGTGATGTATTCTGTGTTCTGGAACTGGTCAAACTTACATAACATGCGCATCGTGCAGATTGCACTGGCTAGGTTCTCTGCATTATATAAAATGGTTATTTAACTTTGTATCAAGTGAAAAGGGAAAAAAAAAGGTAGATTTCATATTGGCTTTCGGTGTTAGTCACCAAAATAACTTTCAAAGAAAATATTATATATTTTATTTAAATCTAAAAATAAGTTTGACCTTTATGTGATTGACTTAAATTGTCTTTGTCTATTTTGGAGAAGACATACGCTACTTAAGGAAAAGATAATATATTAATAGGCTTGAATTTGTAGATATGTTTAGCATCAAACTAGACTTATAAAATACGTTGGAGGTTTTATCATAACCTGTGTTCGGTTTTCCCTATCCTAAACTTAAAACACTTTCATCTCCAAACCTATAAGTTAAAAATTAGTATTCATATCTAGTGATCTCATGGTTTTCTGGATCCACTACATTTCTTTTATTTCCAAAGTAAATCTAGGTCAAGTTTGAGCTTAAGTAATTCAGTGCAAGCAATAATTTCATATTCCTAGCGAGATTAAAATCCTGTACATACAGAAATTACAAACAGATTCATTGGATGAATGTCCATCATTTTTCCATTCATGATATCTTCTTTTGGTTGTGTTACAACTTACAATATGCGAGTAAAATATTCTGAATCCTTTTCTTTTTGTTGTCTGATTTTGCTTTATGTATTTATTTATTTATTTTTTTTATCCTTTTTGACTCTTATTAGCCTTGCAACTAGTAATATATGTTATTCTCTTTCAGCATTCAAGTGTTGGTGCCAGGCAGTATGGCAATATAGTGTGGACTTTCCATCGCATTCACCTCTTGATGGTGGCGTCATGTGAGATCAATTTGTAGTTTTACTAGTTTTTTTTCCCCTATTCCCCATATCATATTTTCAGGTTGTTCTGTCTGAAGTAAATATATGTGTTTTAGTGCAGGTCGTTTTTAAATTCTGTTTTTGAGCTTTTATTGAGAGTATGGGCAGTTTCACGGGATCTAAAGGTTTGCATTTTTATTTTTTTGGTTCTTTTGCTGGTATTCTCTCACTCTATACTCTTTTTGAACCTTCATTGTGTAATTACAACTATACGTTGGTATTAGTTTTGTTTCCATTTGTATTCGTTACTATATCTTACCTTGACAAATTTTTTCTCCCTGCTTCAAAACTGGTCTGGTGCCAAATTATTCTTACTCTGTTGTATTTTTTTGGATGGATCATCTTTCTCTGCTTAACGTTGAGTTGTGCATCCACATTTGGTAGAGTTGAAATAATATGTCTTCCTCTTTCCTATTGCATTGTTTTAAAACTTTTCTTTTATTTAAATTTTTTGTTTTATTGATTTTGCAGTTTGATGTTGAAAGAATACTTGTCTGAAAAGTTGAATTGTCACTAGAAAAAATGCCTTATGTACATGAAATTTTAAGTGTGTATTATGCTTTTTTTTTTTTTTTTGCTTTAAATTTTCTAGCAATCTTTAGCGTTTTTGCCTGGTTGATTGGTTGAATTTTCTATACATGTCTTCCATTATTTTTTATTTTCTTGGATTTTTTAGCAATTTACAGAAGTGATTGGTTTTGTTATTTCACTTAATTTTGTTTGAAATAGGTTCGCATATCTTCTGTGGAAGCCTTAGGTCAGATGGTTGGCCTTATCACCCGGACACAATTAAAGTCAGCTCTACCCAGACTTGTCCCTACAATTTTGGAATTGTAAGATTTGATATATTAATAATGCTTCAAGTTATATGTTTATGAGGCTGCACTGTGTATATGTTGTGTTCCTATCTTTGGTAGAATAGTTACCTGAATTGCGGTTGTACATAGACATTCTCAAAAACTTGTACATAGAAAACCCATTAATCATATGAAGTCAAAAGGGATGACATTAATATTTTCTGTTTTCTGTGCATCAGGTATAAAAAAGATCACGATATTGCCTTTGTGGCAACATGTAGTCTCCACAACCTCTTAAATGCTTCCTTGCTGTCAGAAAGTGGACCCCCTTTGCTTGATTTTGAGGTAATGGACTGCTCATTCTGCTTGTTTGTCCTCCCTAGTAATAGTTTTGTCGATGTTGGGCTTCTTTAACACCTTTCACATCCTGATGTAAGTGTACTGCATTCCTGTCCCTGCCTTGTACTATAGCAATATGAGTTTTAGCCTTTTAGGTAATTGGCCTTGTAACATATTTCCTTTTCAGGTGGGATTTATTTTGTCGGTTTTGTTTAATTTGGGAGAAGTGGAAGACTTTTGACAGAACTGTAGAGAATGTCCCTAGAAACATGATTCCTTGTAGCAAGTCCAATTATTACTTAAAATGTAATTGGATTGTTACTATCTCACTAAGATTTTCTGATCTTGTGACATTGTTTAGCAACCTTTCTCTTCACCTAGGAGCTTTTACTGTATTTGCCACCCCTTACCAAAAAAAAAGGAATAAAAATTTCTCATGAGCTCCTTTTGTTCTTACTAATGGGTGCTACTAGGGCCTTATAATCTCATTTATGATTTTATTTTTTGAGGAAATGATGGTCTTTTCTGTTTAAACTTTGTCATGTTGACACATCTGGAGGGAGAAAAACTTTTGATTACAATAGATATAGATAGGGGTAGCAAAATTGGACACGAACTCGACACGACACGATACAAAATTAGCAGGTTATGCATTGAGGCTTAATGGATTCGTGTCATATTCGGGTTAACACGACTAATTTATTTAATAAACGGGTTGGGTTAGTGTTCAACTCATAGAACCCGTTTGACCCGTTTAATTAAATGACATTTTATTTATATATCCTTCAAACCCTAGGCATATAAACTTATTAGTTGTTTTGGTTTATTTTTTTTGACATATTGTGATTGATTATATGTGATATTGAGATATGCTTTAATTTTGAATGATTATTTGTGATGCAATTGCTCGTTAGTTCTGAATTTTATATTAAAAATATTTCTTTGTTTGTTTTTTCATAAATTTTTTTTTTCATTTTGATAAAATCTTATAAATAGGTTGACATGACTGACCCATTCAATAAATGGGTCGTGTTAGGGTTAAAAAATCTTAACCCGTTTAATAAATATGTCGGGTTAGTGTTAATTTATATAGTCGAATACTCATGAGTTGACATGACACAAACCTGACATGTGGACACGAATTGCCACCTCTATAAAGGTGTTTTCTTAGGACTGGGGAGGATGTGGAATTCACATTGTGGGTTTTTGAGAATTTAGAGGATGCTCTATGTGCAAATACTTGGTATAAGCTATTCTTCTATGTCTGTCTCGGCTTTAACTAGTTTTTGTAACAATTTTGTTTTTAAACAGAAACTGTTACTAGTTTGTAGACTTTGTAAATATTATATGACATTAAACAGTTATTCAGTCTCTGAACTCTTTGCAAATATTACATACTGAAATAATTGTTTTGGTGCTGGTTTATTCTTCTGATGGGTTGCAGGAGCTCACAGTTATTCTATCAAGTCTTCTCCCAGTGGTTTGCATTAGTAGTGACAGCAAAGAGCATTCAGATTTCTCAGTGGCATTGAAGGTGTAATTACCAATTCCGTTTTGTGTAAATTCTTTCAATATAAGAGCTTCCATTTCTTTAGTTAGTGTTGAAGTCCACTACTTTTTCAAGCTTTCAAATTTGTTGAATTTATGAGGGTTTTTTTTCCCCTTTAAATTAGTTTTAGCCTGTGGTTTGACTTTGTTTCTTCTTCATAGGACTGGCAGCAAGTTATTATTTGGTTCATGTTCTGAAATTTTTGTTTCTGACATTTCCTTTTTTCAATTGGAAGGATTAACATCTCATTTTCTTCTCCTGGTTTCTGTGCTACCCCCCTTCTTGGCATTGTTATTACTAAGCAGTTGTAGCAATGCTGATGGATGTTATTTCTTGCCTTAAGCCGTGTTTATCATATCAGTATGTTGTGTCTCATATTTTGATGATGATAGCTATTCTAATTTGGCACTGGACATCTAGATTTTTATGTTTGAATGCATGTTTGCTTTGTGACAGACATATAATGAAGTTCAGCGCTGCTTTCTGACAGTTGGTTTAGTATACCCTGAGGATTTATTCATGTTCCTTCTGAATGTGAGTCCCATTTTCGGTTTTCTTTGTTTTATGCCTTTAATTTATTATCTTGTTCTGCAAAGATTATAATCTTATCAGTTACTTTTTTGGTGGATATATGCAATTCTTTCTTTTTCTTTTTAAAATAAGACAAGTTTTAAGTTGGCATCTTTTCCTGTAGGAGTTCTAAGATATAAATAAAATTTTAATGTACTGCCTTTTCTATTTCTACATATTTCTGCTACCAGAAATGCAGGTTGAAGGAAGAACCTTTGACTTTTGGTGCACTTAGTGTTTTGAAGCATCTCCTACCCAGGTTTCTTCTCTTTCTATTATTTGTGATGGTTATTCTTGATTCTCTTAAAGGATCTGTCTTTCTTATGACCTCTATTTTCAGATTGTCTGAAGCATTGCACAATAAAAGGCCTTTGCTTGTTGAAGCAGTGAAGTTGTTGCTAGATGAGCAAGATTTGGGGGTGCGAAAGGCGCTCTCAGAGGTAGTTAGTTATGAGCTGATAGTCTTAGAGTCTTTCTTTCATTTTCTAATACTTTTAGAAAAATATTCCTGTTTCTTATTAGATTCTGATTTCTTTGGTGGTAGTTGATTGTGGTTATGGCCTCTCACTGTTACTTGGTTGGTCCATCTGGGGAGTTGTTTGTTGAATATCTTGTACGGAATTGTGCTCTACCAGATCAGGACAGAAATGAGCTTGGGACCTCCAAGGAAGTCTTTGGGTCTAGCGGCACAAATATTCCTTCCCAATACAAGAGATTGGAGGTTTACATCTGACTTCTATAGATATGAAACTTCAAATTCATTGATTGATTTGATTTATTTGTCAAAAAGAGAACTTCATATTCACAATTTCAGATGGCCCAAGTGATGGGATGGTATACTTAAAAAAATGGTAATTTTTGTTGATGACAAAATTGGTAAATCCAACACTAGTTAGTGTCACATTGTTTCCAGTTTTCCAGTTATAGTACCGTGAGTCCTAGTGGATGGATAGCACTTTAAGGGTCAGGTTTGTGGGTTAGAAGCTAGATGTTACCTTACAATATCAAAATTTTGCATATATCTAGTCATTTCTGCCTGTTATGGCCATTTAGTAGTAGCTTGTGTTCTTCTCAGGTCAAAATTGGGGCGGTTTGTCCAACAGAGTTGAGAGCAATCTGTGAAAAAGGACTCCTTTTGTTGACTATTACAATTCCTGAAATGGAGGTATGTCAGATAGCTAAATCTTTAGTGGTGACTTTACCTTTAGTGGGTTTTCTTGGTTTCTTCATGACTGGTAATGTTGAACCAACTATAACATCTTCCTTCTTCATCTTTTAATATATATCCAAAAATTTTGCAGCATATTCTTTGGCCTTTTCTGTTAAAGATGATCATTCCTCGGGATTATATTGGTGCAGCTGCCACAGTAAGATTTTTTCTACAACTTGTTGCATATTCCTTGTATGTGGGGAAATATTTCTATTCCCAGGCTTTCACTGTTTCTTTAAGTGTATGCTTTTGGTGTTTATGTGGCTTGTTGCATATTCCTTCTTAAATAAGATTCTGCCTAATTGTTGTTGGAAGTACAAACTGTGAATGTCTGAATTTATGATGCAATTATTATAAGAGTTGGCTGAAAGTTTTATCATTGTGACTTTTTTTTTAATTTTTTTTTAAATTTTAAGAAGAACAATAACTCTCTGCACAAATTCACACACATGCTGCTTTTACAGGTTTGCAGATGTATTTCAGAATTGTGCAGGCATAGACCATCTCATAGTGATAATATGCTTAGTGAGTGTAAAGCTCGTTCTGATATACCAAATCCCGAGGTAGGATCTTTGCTGGCGTCTATAAGGTATTTAGTTTCCTTTGTCCACTTTATGACAATAACATCAGCAAAATGGTTGGTGCACATGTGTAGGAGCTTTTAGCTCGCTTGGTGGTGCTTTTGCATGATCCTTTAGCGAGGGAGCAGTTGGCAACTCAGATTTTGACAGTAAGCATCACTTGGCCATAATTAGTGTAAATTATGTATAAGTTTCTATATGTCAAAACAAATATGTAAATTGAGGGGTCCACTATTCTCTGGTCAAATTCATATAAAAATAATTGATAGGAATGATCTATTTCCTTATACTTGCTAGAATATATCAATGTACTCTACTTTCTCCTGAAAATTGAAGTGTTTCAAGTTTTCTTTCTGGTGCTATCTCCTGTCTTCATACTGCAAATGGGTTGTTTTTACTTTGTTTGGGGTCCAATGGATGATGTCTAAAAGAGTTGTAGACTTACTTTTTGGATGGAGGAAAGGGTTTGGTAACCATAGAGCTCCTTTTGCTAGGAATCTGGCTCCTTTATGTTTAATGCGGACACTTAGGAGGGAGATGAATTACTGTATTTTGAAGAAGTCCATGTTTTTGAGATCATTGTTTATGTGGTCTTGTATGACTGGATCTACTGATGAATGGTTGATTATAGACTTTATAGATTTTATTTCTGATTATAATTCTTTAGTAGGGTTTGCATCCACAACCTATGCATTCAAAGTCTTTTCTCTTTTCTCTATGATCAATAAAAGATATTGCAAGACAATAACACATACACTTTGTAATTCTGAATCAAACTTGAAAAGGGATGTGGGAGAAGAAGGGGGTGGGGGGGGGGGGGGGAATATGTTTAAAACCTAAAGACAAAATTGGAGGTTTTTGTATTCAATGAGGGATGAGTCTTTGTCTCTATATTATATGGTTAGTATTCAAAGACTGGAAATTTTGGTTAGAACTTTGACAATTTTCATGAAATTGTGTGCGTGTCTGTGATGTGATGTTTTTAAAAATTATTTCTATGATGCTCCTTACATTGATTTTATTTGGTTTCAATTACAATACTTGAGTGGAAAAATATGTGTTTATTTGTTTTCATTGACTTGCAGGTCCTTTGTTATCTAGCACCTCTCTTTCCGAAAAATATCAACTTGTTTTGGCAAGATGAGGTATATCGCTATGTGCACAAAACTGATTTGGAGTCTGTTTGAGATTCGTTTTTTTGGCTAAAACTGAAAACTTTTTACTAAAAGTTTTGTAGATAAAGGTAAAAGTTAGCTGAAATAGTATAGTGGAACCAATGAATAGTACCAAAAAGTGCAGTAGGACCCATGAATAGTAGCAAAAATAATCTGAATAGTAAAATAAGTTGGCAAAAATAATATTTTCCAAACGGACACTTAGAATTGAAAGTTCATATTCAATTGAAGTTTTGAAGCTTTCTAATGAGTACATACTGTTGTGTGGGAGTGGAAAACGAATGAAATGGTTTGGCCAGTAAGCTTAAATAGAAATCTATTCTTTTGTTTATGGCTCAAAAAATGATAAGAATTATATATATATATATATATATATATATATATTCTATAGATATATGAAAGTGGTAATTGTAAATTAAACATTGGCTGATCTCTTTACAATTATATTGGATAAAAGTGGGTTAAGTTCGGTTCATTAGTTGACGAACATTGTGGGATCAGGTAGATCTTTGTCAATGTGAGAAGATTTTACATACATTTTAGATCTCTCATCCAGCCATTCATAAAAAAAGTTGGCAAAATTGTTTGGGGTTAAGCTTCTTCTTTTGTATAACTTATATCGTTTACAAAAGTATACAAAATGGTTTTTCATTAGAATCTAATTAATTGTAGTCTTTGCTAAGCTCTAGATTCCAAAAATGAAGGCATATGTTAGTGACACAGAAGACTTGAAGCAGGATCCATCCTATCAAGAGACTTGGGATGACATGATAATAGATGTAAGTCTCTTTGAGTTTATATTCATTCAGATGATATATGTTCCTCTTTCCATCGGTATATTTTGATTAAATAGTTAAACACTAACAATAAACCCCGTCTGTATATTTTTCTCCTTTTATAAGTCCATTGTAGTTTTTTTTTTTTTTTAATAAGTAATAAAGATTTATTTATATAAAAAAAGTGTCACCCAAGTATATAGGAAGTATACGACTGGAGACCATACAATTAATTACACAAATTACATAAGTCTATTAAATCAATAATCAAACATAGAGAGTGACTACATAAAATAGATATCCAATCCAACAAAGTTTTAAAGAAAAAAAGCTTTAGCTCAGGCATAGTTCTCTTTGTATCTTCAAAGCACCAGTTATTCCTCTCTCTCCAAAGACACCACATCAAGCAATGGGGGGTAGCCATCTATATAGAATCATGTCCTATGATGCCTAAAACAACCTTGCCAACAAGCCAATAAATCAACCACAGACTTTGGCATCACCCAGCAAACTCCAAACAAATCCAATACCATAGAACATAACTTCGAAGTAATAATGATCTACTGATTCCCCGTTACATTTGCATAGATAACACCAATCCAGAGGCCGCACATGTCTTCTTCTAAGATTTTTGCCAGTCAAGATTTTCCCTAGGGCTATAGTCCAAACAAAGAAAGAAACTCTAGAGGGGATCTTCGGTTTCCATATGCTTTTCCAAGGAAAAGATTGGATATTAGTATGTAGCAGGGCATGATAGAAACCACTAACCTGGAAACCTTCTTTCTTATCTAGTACCCAACACATCTTATCTTCCCTACTCCCCCTCACTGAGGCACCATAAATAGTAGCCATGAAGTTTGACAATGGCTCCAATTCCCAATCTTGCATAGCCCTTATAAAATTGACATCCTAGTGGAGAACCCCATAGGTAAACATTAATAAATTAGCTACACTCCCCTCCTTTGCATGACTAATTGTAAATAATTCTGGAATACATATTGCAAGAGAGTTCTCCCCACACCATTGATCATGCCATTTCACCTTAGTCCATCCTTAATTTCAAATTGAATGTAACGTGAGAAAGTGGACCAAAGAGGAGCCCAAACTTGATTCCAATTAACCAAACAAAATTTCAACTCATCCCCCAAACAACTCCATAAGAAATTTCATTGAAGTTGTTCAATTCGGTTAGCCACCTCAGCGAGAATGAGAAATAAAGATAGGAAATATGTTAGTTAGTTAGATAGAGTACTTTTGACTAAAGTGACTCTACCTCCTTGGATAAGTAAATTCGTTTCCATCCTGCCAGTCTTCTTTCTATCTTCTCTAAAATAGGATTCCATAATGTCTTCTCCTTAAATTTGGCACCTAGAGGAAGTCCTAAATATTTCATTGGGAGCGAACCTTGCTTGCAAACTAGAACATCCACCAACATCTCAATTTTAGGAACTGCTCCCACAGGCACCAATTCCGACTTGCCCAAATTTATTTTCAGGCCCAATACTCATGAAGCCAGAGAAGAATCAGCCGGACAAACAAAAGCTGATCAAGATCAGCATCGCTGAATATCAGGGTATCATCGGCAAAGTGGAGATGAGATACCTTAATAATATTCCCACCGTATCTCCCACATTGAAACCAGATATGCAACCATCGTCTACCGCCTTATCCAGCATTCTACTTAGTGCATCCAAAACAATGGCAAATAACAAAGGAGACAGGATCTCCCTATCTCAGACCCTAGAACTCCCAAAAAATTCACAAGGGTTGATACTTAAAAAAAAAAAAAAAGGTTTACATGAGGAATGTTGAAAACATGGCATTCACATTCTTCGAGTTTGATTTGCCAATGAGCTTTAGTTCATTGGGCGCCTCTTGCAAGAGCTAGGTGTGGGTGAGATTGTGTATTCAAGACCCACTGGGTGCATGTGTTACTTGCCAATAAAAGGAAAAATGTTCTTTGAGTTTGATTTACCTGGTATATGACTTGAAACTAATTTTCCTAAATAAGCAACAAAGAGGAACAGCAAATTTATTTGTGAAAGTTGCACAATTTGTTTACTTGTATTAGGTGCATGAAAAAGCAATATAACTCTAATTAAAAAGAGTCTTTATCCTTACAAAAGAATTAGAGTAAACAAAAAATTGGTCTAAATTATTTCTGAAAGTTGCACAATTTGTTTACTTGTATTAGGTGCTTGAAAAACAATATAACTCTAATTAAAATTTTAAAAAAAATCTTTATCTTTACAAAATAATTAGAGGACATTTCTAAGTACCTTAAAAGTAGACAAGATGTGCTGGGAAACTATGGTATCCTGATTCTTACAATTATGTATAATATGTCTCTTTATTATTGGATGACAGTTTCTTGCGGAATCTTTGGATGTGATTCAAGACACCAATTGGGTGATATCTCTTGGAAATGCTTTCACCAAACAATATGAGCTTTATACTTCTAATGATGAACATTCTGCACTCCTTCACCGGTATTAAAATTTTTTAATTTAATATTGCTCCATTAGATTCAGGAAGCATTATTTAATCAATATTGCTTTCTTTTGCATTGGAAGTGATTTGATTTCTTATTTTCTTCAAGTTGTGAGTGTTTTTGAATACATGATGTATAGGTATCAGGGTATTTCCCTGCACATAGATCTTCAGTTCTAGATTTACTAGCACTTTTATGAAACCTGTTTTGGCCAATGTCAACAGAAAGTGAGGTTACACAACCTCTTAACTTTGGGAGGGTATATGTTTTTGTTTTTGCAGGTGCTTGGGTATTCTTCTTCAAAAGGTCAATGACAGGGTTTATGTTCGTGATAGGATAGATTGGATGTATAAACAAGCTGACACTTCAATTCCAACAAACAGGCTCGGATTGGCGAAAGCCATGGGACTGGTATCTTAAGAGTTTGGTGCGTGTTGTTTACTGTTTCCATTTGGTTATGTGTTTATAATATATATTGCTTTTGACTATTTTTAGGTTGCAGCATCCCACTTGGATACTGTATTGGACAAGCTGAAAGATATTCTGGATAATGTTGGGCAAAGCATGTTTCAAAGGTTTGTTACTATCTTGTAAGATAAATGTATTCTCTCTTTTTTCTTTTGTGGTTGCATATATACACACGAGTATGTACAAATGTACAAATATAGAAATATATATCCAAACTACATATATGTAAGATGGTTCAGAGTGACACTCTCTTCTCTATGCCCTTGGTTAGTTGCTTTTTGTTATGGCTTTCTTGATAGCATGACATGCAATATAATTTTTGGATTTTCCATTATTGTTAATATGATTGAACTTAGAGCATCTGCATTAGTGCATGTAAAACTTTGCAAAATAAAAAAAGCAACAAATTTTACACATTTTGCCCCAAAAATCTTCCACGTCAGTCCTAAAATTGTGTATATTTACATATTTGCTACAGTAACTGTGCATATATGCACAGTTACTGTAGTTGTGATCCTATTATTTTATTAATTTCACATTTCGCTCATTTTTTTCTCTCTCTTCTCCATCTGTAAAACCAACTTAGACTTCTTCTCTCCCTCATTATCTTCTTCTTCCTCTGATACACACGAACACACCCACACAGGCGAACCAACACAAAGATGCACAAAAACACACGGACTGTTTGATGCTTGTGGATCAGTGCTGCAGCGGAGATCGATGCTTGCTAGTGGCGGAGATCCGTTAAAACAAAAATTAGAACCCACCATCTCTCATTGTCTCACAGAACCTGCAAGAGCACCACCACCACCAAAACACAGATCCCACCATCCACCCAACACCGTCCAACCATCACCACCCAACCACCACCACCATCACCCATTAAAAAACCACCACCACCAAAACCCGTTAAAACAATGGAAACCCAAAATACAACGAAAATCAAACCCGATCAACCTAAAATCCATAGAAAATCAACTCAAAATTAAACCATCAATTGAAAACCCATAACCCAAACCCAAAATCAAAATCAAAATCAAATACAAACCCAATGGTGGCAAAATGCTTGAAATCAGATGAGAGAGATCCAACAAGGCAAGCTTCGGTGACAGAGTGAGAGCAAGCTCAAAGAAAATCTGTGAGTGTGTGGGTATTGGATGAGAGAAAACTGAGAAAAGAAAGAGGTGAGAGAGTTAAGGGATCTGAGAAGGAGAGAGATGAGGGATTTGAGATGCAGAGACTTTGAGGGATGAGAGAGAGGCAGAGATTGAGGGGTGAGTTTGTGGGTGAGGGAAAAGAGAGAGGTGGAGAGTTTGAGGGTTAGGGAAAAGCAGAATAAAAAAAATATTATTTATATAAAATAGAGTGTATAATAAATAAACTGATGTGGGTGTTTTGTAAAAATGGGTGTGTGAAATAGAAAAAGTATGTTTTTTTGTGCAAAATAGACAGAAATTATGCACCATCTGATGTGGTTGCTCTTAGTACCCTAAGGAATTAATTGATAACAAACATTGCTAAAATGCCTTTTAGACACCGAGTTTATGTTTAATTTCAAAACTTACGTTTGGTAGATTCTAACAGTTACTGCAGGTTTCTTATCAAAATTTGGGGCTGAAATTAGATTATATAGAAGTGCCTATGCTTTTGTTTCAAACAACTATGTTTTCCCTTTTTATTAATGCAGGCTGGATGCTTTAATTGCTCCTTAATTGATTCATTAGAAGGATCTAGAACCCCCCCTATCCCAATAGAAAAGAAAAATATTGTCACTTTTTTTTTTCTTTTTTTTTTTAGTGGTAATTTTTATTGGGTATGTAATATCTTCTAGGTCAGTGTAATACTTTTTTGGTATTTTAATTTTTTTAGCTAGGTCAGTGTTAGTCCCCACTGGCTCACTTTTTCGTGTGTTTGTAATTTTATATGAAAAACGTGTATCAATTAAGGATATTCATGTGAACAAGCTATTTATTTCATCTATTGCAGATTCCTATCCTTTTTCTCTGACAGTTTTAGAGCAGAAGAGTCTGATGATATACATGCTGCTTTGGCTCTAATGTATGGCTATGCTGCGAAATATGCTCCATCAACAGTTATTGAAGCCAGAATAGATGCACTTATTGTATGAGATCTTGTCTTTTCTCCTAGTGCTTCTCCACAGAGATCTTAGTATATACTATAATTAATATATTCAGTTTCTGATGTCTTGTATTTGTTTATTCCTTTTGCAGGGGACTAATATGCTTTCACGGCTTCTTCATGTGCGCCACCCTACAGCAAAGCAGGCGGTTATCACTGCCATTGATTTACTAGGTCTGTATAATTATGTGAAATATGGTGTCTTAATTTCCTCCGCTGCAGTTTTACATTTTTTTTTTGGAAAGATTTTGAGTCTAGGAGTTCATAGTTTGAGTGAAATTGTTCACTAAAAGTGAATAAGGTCTAGAATCCTTGAGAACCAAAAAGAAATGGAAAGAGAACCTCCAGAGGCTTTTATTGTTCTTGCTTTGTCTTTGAAACCTATTGGATTTTCTTTTTGTGAATGTAAAAATTGTCCATTTCTTTACTTAACCAAAAAAAATAAATAAATAACAATTGTCCAAAAATTTCTTTACAAAGCTGCCAAAGCTAGTCAAATTACACTCCACATGACATTTACGTTATATATGCTATGCTGCACTCTTTGCAATTGAAATTTGTTCCTTAATAACTAATTGTAATTTGTCACATGTTTTATCAGAAGGGTTTGAACTTATTGAAAGATAAACATATCTTTCTTTATGATTATCAGCCTTGTGAAGATTATGGCATTATTGTGATGGTGATAATGCAGGTTGTGCTGTCATTAATGCTGCGGAGAATGGTGCATCATTTCCTTTGAAAAGAAGGGACATAATGCTTGACTATATTTTGACCTTAATGGGCCGAGAGGCCCGAGATGACAATGAAGACTTTGTTGATTCTAATCTTGAACTTCTCCATACTCAAGTATATTACTTATCAAATCATTATGTCTTGTTCTAAAGCTATCAGTTATGGTTTACTTTTGTTGGAACTGTTTTAACTTTTCCTCTTTATTGATGCTTTTGTAGGCCCTTGCTTTAAGTGCCTGTACTACCTTGGTTTCTGTGGAGCCAAAACTAACGGTTGAAACACGAAATCATGTGATGAAGGTACAAAATTTTGATAAATTGGATTATGTGTCATTAACAATGAGAATTTTACTCTATAATATTTGTTTCGAATTCATAATTTTTTTGACAAATTCGGCAGGCAACGCTTGGGTTCTTTGCTTTGCCTAATGATCCGGTAGATGTTGTCAATCCCCTTATTGACAACCTTATCACTCTCTTATGTGCAATTCTTCTCACAAGGTATTCTAATCAAAAGGTTTTTGCCTTTCCTGACTTGCTTATTCCTTTGAAAACATTAATGTTTCTTCGTCTCTAGTAGTTTTGGTTAAATGTATTATATTAATTGATGACATAATTTGCTTTTGCTGTTACTTTTTCTAATATCTGAATGGAGTATTTTCATAGAGATAATATTTGGTTCCATTTTTTGAATTCTATATTTTGAACTGGACTTCAAAAAATTAAGCGGAAGTAGGTTATTGAATTTTTCATGGTTGCTTTTTCTTCAATAAGGAGTACTAATTCTATGGAAGCACTCCCAGTGGCTGAAGTTTCTAAACCATAACCGTGTAATATGTTACTTCTTGCATGCACTTGGTAGCTGTTATGTACGTATAAGTGATCCCTTAATACTGATCTTTTTTTTTACTGAAAGAGTGAAGAACAGTGGGGCTTATAATACAATCCATTTGCATAGAACTGTATATATAACTCTATCTGTATGTGTATGTGCTAATTGATCTGTCATGTAAGATTTTACATTTATCTCTTCTAATTTTCAAAATTATAAAACTCAGTGGAGAGGATGGGAGAAGTCGGGCAGAGCAGCTATTGCATATGTTGAGACAAATTGATCAGTATGTTTCTTCACACGTGGAGTATCAAAGGAGAAGAGGTTGTCGGGCAGTATATGAGATGCTTCTCAAGTTCAGGACGGTTTGCATCAGTGGATATTGTGCGCTGGGCTGCCATGGAAGTTGCATACATAGCAAGCAAGTTGACCGTACTGTGCATGGGAATTTTTCCAACTTACCATGTAAAATTGTTTACTGAGACAGCTTCCTAATCACTTGTTTCTTTCACTGTCTTATGCCAGTTTTTTAAAAATTTTGTTCAACTTTCAGCGGCATTTGTACTACCAAGTCGTGAAGCATTGTGTTTAGGAGATAGGGTTGTCATGTATCTCCCACGTTGTGCAGATACTAATTCTGAAGTTAGAAAAGTTTCTGCTCAGGTAAGTGATTGGCAGCAGCTTTAATAGTGTCAAATAAGTTGATTCTCTATGCTGCATTACGAACCATCATTTATAGGTTCAAGTGCGTTGGCTGTATAAGTATACTTCCCAATTTTCTCTTACATCTGGTAGAAAATCTCATAAACCTTTGTTTGGGTAGATCCTTGATCAACTCTTCAGCATCTCTCTTTCACTTCCAAGGCCTGCAGCTTCCAAGTTTTCTGTGGACATAGAATTGTCCTATGGTGCTTTGTCCTCCCTTGAGGATGTTATAGCCATCTTGAGGAGTGTAAGTTTTTCCAGAAACTCTTTGTATTATTTTCATTGTTTATTCATTTTATTCTCTTTTGAAGCTGTGGAAGGGGAATTGTGAAACTAGGATGAAATTTTTGGTTTTTCTATATGTATAATCAGGACGCATCTATTGATCCTTCAGAAGTATTCAACAGAATTATTTCCTCTGTCTGTATTTTGTTGACAAAGGATGAGGTAATTTTTTATTGAGAAATACAGTTGCTTGTGTTCCCAGATTATTGTACTTTTTAGTCGTTATATTTGCCTTTGAGTACACTACCCATATACTTGCCTGTAGTCTTTGATTTATTACAAAAGAAATTTACTTATCAAAAACAAAAGAAGAAAATTGAAAATTCAGAATCAATGCTGCAATTGCTTCTTCTTACATATCAAGAGCTTCTTGCAGCTTGTTGCTACCCTCCATGGTTGCTCATCAGCTATATGTGATAAAATCAAGCAGTCAGCTGAAGGGGCCATACAAGCTGTCGTTGAGTTTGTTACGAAGAGGGGGCATGAGCTGGTCGAAAATGATGTTTCAAGGTTTTCCTATTTAAAAATTTCTTTAGTATTAAAAAATTTCAGAATTTTGGAAGTGTGTATATCTTCTTCTTTTTCTTTTTCTTTTTCTTTTTTTAATAAAAAAATTATGAATGAGTTGTGTGTATATCTTCTGATAAGTAGATTGCTGTATTTTTTAGTAAGACTGATGATTTATTGCCAACAGAACAACCCAATCTTTGCTCTCTGCTACGGTTCATGTAACTGAGAAGCATTTACGTTTAGAAACTCTTGGTGCCGTATCCTTCTTTCATTTAGATTCATTAACCTGCCTGATGCTATGGTTAGCACCTATTTTTTGCTCAACTGTCTGTGGCTTTGTTGGATCTGCTATGCAGTTATCCTTTTTCTTTTTGGTGGTTCCTTTGTCTCTTAAGCGTATCCTTAACTTCCAAAAGATTTCTTCGTTAGCTGAGAACACGAGTTCAAAAATTGTTTTCAACGAAGTATTGGCTACTGCTGGAAGGGATGTAGTCACAAAAGATATATCTAGACTACGTGGTGGTTGGTCAATGCAGGATGCGTTTTATGTAAGTTATATTTGTTTTACAGTAAGAAAATTGTTGTTCTTAGACATTTATTTTATATTGTCTGTGACATTACCAGTAACCATAAGTGAGTGTTAAGTTCACTAATAAGCAGACAATATAAAATAAATGCTCAAGTGACTTGCCTCTAACCAGAGTACACTTAGGATTATGAATTGTGTTTGTATGTCTTTTTTTTTATTTTCTTTATTATCATTATCTTTGTTTTCTGCCCCTCAATTAAATAATCCATTTCGATGATTTATATACTAAATCAACTGTTTATTTAGTTATCTATTCTATACTTTTTGTAATAGGCATTTTCCCAGCATACGGTGCTTTCATCTTTGTTCCTGGAGCATGTGATATTTGTCTTTAGCCAGCCTCCAATTCTGAGAGGTGATTCCCGGAAAGGAGAGAACTCTAGCCATCTTGTTGACGGTCAGATGGAAGATGACGTTCTGCAAGCTGCTATTTTTGCTCTCACAGCATTTTTCAGGTCCGTACAATTGGACGCATTCATCAAGTCTCTACTGTATTATACAGTTGAACAAATTTTGCAATGTTTTATGTTGTTGCAGAGGTGGTGGTAAAGTCGGAAAGAAATCCGTTGAACAAAGCTATGCTTCTGTTCTTGCAGAACTTACTCTCCAGTTGGGTAGTTGTCATGGTCTCTTGAGCACTGGTCAGTATGAACCACTACGGTGAGGACCTAGCTTATACTACCTGGTAGACCTATCATCATTTAATTTTCTGGTTATAAAGTTCACTGCTTTTCTTTCTTTCTCATTATTTATTTATTTATTTATTTATTTTATTTAAGAAAAAGAGTCTTGTAAACTGTAGCTCGGTGGCATTACTTGATCTCTTTTATTAAGAGAACCAGGGTTCAAATCCCCCCACCATCACTTGTAACAATTGAATTTTCAAAAAGAAAAAGTTCTCAAAAAAAAGAAAATTCTCTTATTTGCTTTTCTTTTTTGGCAGGGCTCTTCTAATTGCATTTCAGGCATTCTGTGATTGCGTTGGAGATCTTGAAATGGGAAAGGTAAACAAGCGTATGGGCATTATATTCTATTACAGTGAAGGGAATTTCTAGTATTGTGATTTGTAATATTTAGGGAAAGAAAGATAATATCAGCTCTTCTTTTTGTTTATAGATTTTGGCCAGAGATGGAGAGCTAACTGACAATGAGAGGTGGATCAATCTTATTGGAGACATAGCCTCCTGCGTTTCAATAAAGAGACCGAAAGAGGTAATATTCCACTTGGGATATTATTTAATAATGTTATATATATATGTGTGTGTGTGTGTATTTGTGTCTACATTTATTTTTAGTATGACAAATGAAAAATTCTAACAAGCGGTGGAAAATGAAGAATGAGAACAAGGGCACTAGGTATAGGGAATAAAACAATTCAATCATGTTCTATTATACTCATGGTCAATTTCATGTGAAATTGGTGACTTGGCAATGAAAATTGATAGGACATGATTTCTTATCTTTCCATTACATCTATTAAGGCATCAATTTTCTTCTTTGGGGCTATAGAGAGTCAGGATTTTGCACTTATCATCACTCCAGCCTAGAAGTGGTTTATATGATGGAGATGGGAACTAAAATTAGAAATGAAGTTGATACTCATGGTTAATTTCATGCGAAAATGGTGACTTGGCAATGAAAAATGATAGGAAAGATGACTCCTTCTCTTTCCTTTTCTTTGGTTATATAAAGAGTCAGGGTTTTGCACTTTTGATCACTCCAACCTAGAAGTGATTTACATGATGGAGATGGGAATTGAAATATGAAATGAAGGGTTTGCAAGAAAGATGCTATAAATTCTAATTTCTTTACATCTTTGAGAATATGTTATTTTATTTATTTATTTTTTTGATAAGTAATAGGTATATATATTCAAGAACACTGCCTTATGCAAAACAACATAAGGCAGAGAGAACAGTACAAATTGAGCAGATTAAGAAAAGGGAAAAGAGAAAGGGGAAAGATACTAAATGCAAAGGAGAGAGCTAGGGAACATAAAGAGAGAGTCACTAGAGGTGAATCCCCAAGCCGTAGACCAGTCAAACAGGGAGCCACTGAAAGAAGCTAATAATTGGTCATCCGAGCTTTCCAAGTCCTCAAAAGTCCTCCAATTCTGCTCCCTCCAAAGACACCACATTAAGCACAAAGGAGCTAGATTCCAAATGCTAGACGAGTGTTTTCCAGGCCAATTCCACCAACCAAAGAGAGTATCTGCAACCGTTCTTGGCAAGACCCATGAAAACCCAAAAGATCTAAACACCAAACTCCACAATTTATGAGCCTTACCACAATGAAGTAGCAAATGATCCACCGTCTCCCCGTTACAACGGCACATAATGCACCAGTCAACAAAATGCATCTTTCTACCCCTCAAATTATCACCTGTAAGGATCTTATCCCACACAGCGGTCCACACAAAGAAGGAGACATGCCGGGGAGCTTTAACCTTCCATACACCTTTCCAAGGAAAAATAATGGGCAAAGGTCTTCTTAACTTATTGTAAAATGATCGGACAGCAAAGTCCCCATTCTTTGTCAACTTCCATCGCATACGGTCTCCATTCTCAGTGGGAGGTAGACTTGAGCCCAAGGTGCGGAGAAAATTATCCACATCATCCATCTCCCAATCATTTGGTCTTCGAAAAAAATGAACATTCCAGCTTTTTCGTTCCTCTATCCCCAACTGCTCAAGAGAAGAGGCCACCGATGCCTCTCTATTGGAAGCCATCTCATACCCATTCAGAAAAGTCAAATGATGTGAAGACTCCCCACACCATTGATCTGTCCAAAGCTTAACTCTATCTCCCACCCCTACCTCAAACCGAATATTTTTGCTAAATACCTCCCAACCCATTCGGATACTTCTTCACAGGCCACACCCGTGTACCCCTCTACATAGCTTGGAAGTCCATCCCCCCATTCTTCTCCAAACTTTAGAGCTACAACCCTTCTCCAAAGCCTTGTCTCCTCGATCCCAAACCTCCATAACCACTTTCCTAGTAAGGCTTTGTTAAAAATAGTTAATTTCCTTACCCCTAACCCACCATATTCCAAAGGTGCGCACACCTTGTCCCACCCCACCAAATGTGTCTTGGAATCCCCCCACAAGAAATCCCTTTACAACCTCTCAATTTTATTAGCCACATGTGTAGGGATGGTAAAAAGAGATAAATAATATGTAGGGAGACTAGATAGAGTGCTCTTAAGTAACGTTAGTCTTCCACCTTTAGACAAATACATCTTCTTCCAACCGGCCAACTTACGCTCAATTCTCTCCAAAATAGGATTCCAAACAGTAGGGGACTTGTAGGACGCCCCTAATGGCATACCAAGATAGGTCATAGGCAAAGACCTAATCTGGCAGCCCAAAAACTCTGCCAAAACATGGACATTTGGCACTTTCCCAATGGGAACCATCTCACTTTTCAGCACATTAACCTTTAAACCTGTCATTGCCTGGAAACAAAGAAGAAGCATCCGAACATGTAAAATCTGCTCCTCATCTGCGTCGCAAAACAGAATCGTATCATCCGCAAACAGAAGATGCGAGACACAAACCCCTCCACCCCGACTACCATCAGCTCTAAAACCTAGAAGCAAACCAGCTCCTTCAGCTCTTTTCACCATCTTACTGAAGACCTCTATTATGACCAGGAACAGCAAGGGAGATAGCGGGTCCCCTTGTCTCAATCCCCTCAAACTCCCAAAAAAATCAGTTGGAGACCCATTAAACAAGACAGAGAATAACATATTCTTTGAGAATATGTTATTTATAATTTTTGCTTGAATTTACCTTCAAAATGATAGTAACTGCAGTTCAATTATTATTATTATTTAAAAAATATATATATATATATATATATATTTATATTTATATTTAAAGCGACTTCAGTTCTTCTGTTTAAGCATGCTAAGTTCGTAGTTAAAACCTTATATTCCTTTATTGAGTTCCATAACCTTTATTGAAAGGTTTTAAGTTAATGCCTGAAGCTTTAATGGGGTAACAGTATTCCCATTTTTAAATGATTGGACTTGAGCGGTGTAGCTCATTGGTGAATTTACATTTGAGATCTACACCAAATTTCAACTTAATATTGTTTTTTATAAAAAAAATTCTGTTGCCAGTTTGTAACAGCTAGTATTTTACTGATTTTGGATTTATCTGGAATAGTATTGATGTTTGTTATCTTGTGGTAAATTTTATAGGTTCAAAGTATTTGTATAATTTTGAGCAAATCCCTAAGTCGACAGCAAAAATACCAAAGGGAAGCTGCAGCTGCTGCATTGTCGGAATTTGTTCGTTATAGGTATATATAGAAGAGTTGACATACACACTGGTGGGGGGGAAGATCCCCTAATTCTGTCTAATTTTTGGTTAGGAGTGAGACATGTGGCATATATTTGATTTCATGCAGTTTACATGAAATTTCTAAGACCATTGGATTTTTTAAATGCCACGTATCTCACATCTAGCTAAAAATTGAAGGAAATTGGAGGATTTAAATTGGAGGGGGAGCCTCTCCCAAACCAGTGCTCTATTTTTTGCACTGTTTTGTTTTGTTGTATTTTATGTAATTTTGTATGGAATGTTGCTGCTATTAGTATTTTAATCGTTCCATTGATGGTGTGATGGTTACTATTTACCTTGCAGTTGCAGCTGTCTTTTCCCTTGTTTTTATTTATTTATTTATTTATTTATAAGTTTGTAAAGAACCAATTGTGTGTAAAGAATATAAGGATGGAGATGATAACAGACACCGGAGAGGGTTGGAATCATATTTGTCCCAATATGATGTGTAGAATAGCATCCCTTCCCTTTTTTTCTTTCCAAAAAAGGGTGGAAACAGTGGAGACCCAGTGTGTTTGAAATGGTCTAATTGATGAAGGTGAATAAATTTACTGCCTTAGGTAACTGAAGAACAAAAAGGGGGAAAGGAGAGGGGGGAAAAAAAGGGTGGGTGGGAGGGTGGGGAGGAGTTCCTTATGGTAAAGGGCTTCATTAATAAGTGAATCTCTTGTCGGCATTTTTGTGATTCAATTGTTTTGGGCCAGATTAGGATAATGTTCTCCAATGTTATTCATTTTTATATTGATAAATTGTGTACCATGTAGATAGCTGTCTAGCCCTGTGTGTTTGATTCAAGTATTTTGGCCCAACTATTATCTTGATTTTGTCAATGTACCATTTGGACTCCTTTCCTATAAAGTGGGGCCCCACTAAATGTTTGGAACCTGATGAGCAAGTTTAAGTTATTGAGTACTTTCAATTACTTGTGATTTTTTTTTAGATTTATAAGAGAGGTTTGCTCTTTTTGTTTCTATCATTTTTTTTTTTTTGGAGAATCATTCTGTTTCTATCACTTGATTGTTGTTAGTTTAATGTCTTTTTTTTTTTTTTCCTTCCATTCCTTTCATTAATGTGTTTCATTGATTTTAGCTTATCGATGATTTCAAGTTCTTATAAACCTTAATGTTCTCAATAATGCAGTGGTGGGCTTGGTTCCCTATTAGAGCAAATGGTAGAGGTGTTGTGTCAACACGTATCAGATGAGTCTCCAACTGTTAGACGGCTATGTTTGAGAGGACTAGTACAGGTTTTATATTTTATACAAACTTTAAAATTGTTATGTGGCATTGATTTTCTCACAAGTAGATAACTGTCAAACTATTTGTATTGTTCTTTTCCTTATTGTTTTTATTTTTTATTTTTAAAAATTAAAAATTGGTTCCTATCACTAATTTTTTTTTTTTTAAGTGTTGAAAACTTTTCATGCATTGTTGTCTGATCCCAGTTCTGAAATAGGAACCTATAGTGTTGAGACTAGTATGATAACCAACTACACCATCCAGACATTCCTATCATTATTTTTAATAAATTTTCAATGATCAAATTATTTCTTTTTGCTGAATAGTTGAACTCTGCATATACACTTGCTTGCAAATTTTCTGGCAGGCCCCATAGAATCATGGACGGGCAAGTACACTCACATGCCTTTTCTAGGCTCCATTTGTTTTGGCTCTGTTTTATATGAAAATGGGCTTATGCAGATAACTTTTTATGATGTAAACTGTTTTGTATTGAGAGAAACAGAACCTTAAGAGAACTGTTGCATTAATTTGGTATCGAAATTTGGAAGATGCATTGTACAAGCTGAGTTCCATACTAAAAATTTGATGCATAAACAACAGCATATTGTTGGGTTTAGTCCATTATATTTTATAAAACTGGATTTGCATTTGTGTATATGTTTCTCATTTTCTTTCTTCTTAACTGTTAAGAAGTGACTTTTGCAAATTTTGCATTTCCAGATACCATCTATTGATATTCTACAGTATACAAGTCAAGTCTTAGGGGTAATATTAGCTTTACTCGAAGATCCAGATGAAGCCGTTCAATTGACTGCAGTGTCATGCTTACTCATGGTGAATTCCCTTCATTGTGTTTGTGTTTCATAAAATAATCTTGGTGATTACATGTTTATTTATCTTGTACACTGCTATCTTGATTAATTTGTTTTGCACTCTCTTTTGACATGTCTTAGATACTTGAGTCATCACCTAATGAAGCAGCGGTGGAACCCATTTTGCTTAACCTTTCCGTACGGCTGCGCAATCTTCAAGTGCGTTCCTCTACTCTTTGGCATCTTTACTGAAATAAATTGTTATTTTGGTTCTTGGTATCTCCATTGTTATTGTCATATCGTGATTATCTGATGATATGTTCATATAGACATGCAATTGAATAAAAACATTCTATTGTAATTCTAGTTGAGAAACAAAGCAGCAAAGATGTCATCTTATATTGCAGATTTTCTTACTTTCACTGCTATAATCTGCTGGTTTATTCATAGGATGTAAATGTGCCTTTACTACTATTTAATATTGGGGTGCGGGGTAGGAGTAGGGATGGCAATGGGCCACGTATTTCTTGTTCCCACCCTGCCTAGAAAAATCATTTCCCCTTGTAAGAGTAAGGTGGAGGAGAGGTCATGGGTCCAATTTGTGTAACTAACCAATAACAAAGAAAGTAAATTCTTGGTGGATGTAGCTTTCCCACAATGCCATTGTTGAAAGAGCTATGTGAGGACTGATTAAGATCGCACTTGCCTGAAGCTGTCCATCCCACCTACGTGACTTTTTTTCCTTCAAAAGAATATCCTTCATATACAATGTATTGAACTAACCCTTGCTAACCCTTGGGTTAGTTTCTAACATTTTATCGTCCTTGCTAATAGTCATGAACTTCCTTTTTATATAGGTTTTTGGTGTCTTATGTTTTGATGTGTGTACTCTGCACTGTTTGGAGTAAGTCAGAAGTTAACTACTTTTTTTCAAGAATAATTAAAAATAAATGCAAATACTGATAGTTAACTAAAATGTGATTATAAATAACAGTAGATCATTAGAGTTACATAATGGCAATATGTCCCTATAAGTCTTTTTCACTTGTAAGTGGAAATTTAAATGGAATTAATCTTGAAGTGGAAAATGTGGCGGTTCATGGAAATTTCCTAGATAAGGTTCATACACAGGCAAAATGGCAGCTGCGTTTATATGCAAAATGATAGGTAACAACCAGCGTGTTTATCTATATTCAAATTCTGAAAGAATATCCCATGAGCACCTGTTGCTCGTTTATAAAGTGATTGTGCAACAGAAGCTAGCAGCTTTTAGTTTATTTCTTTTATACAATGTTGGGCAAGTATGCAAATTGAGGCTATTGATGGTTTCAATGGTTTGTAGTATCTGTATGTTAGTTATTTTCACTTAGTGGACTAGAACATAGAAACCTTGTGTCATCATTGGATACTCTAGGAAATTGGAATGTTTGCCTTTTCTTTTCTTTTTCTCTTTTATTTATTTATTTATTTAATTGTTAGTTAAAAACTAACAATAAATCTTCTTTAGGAGAAGAGGAAAATCTCCAAAAATATTTAAAATTCTGGGACATATAGTTTTACATTTATAGAACTAGTAGAAATGAATCAATTCATAGCTTTTTTTTTTCCTCATCCTGTCATCCAGATCAGGAAATGAGGGTATCAACGTCAGAAGTTCAGAACATGAGTAGATCTAAACCAGTGAATAATATTGCATTTTCTATATGCACTTTAATGTTAAAGTAATTTTGATTTTGATACAAGATTGCATCTTGCTTGGAATATGCTTATTACTATACAAAGATAAATAGAACCCTAATCTATATGTTGGGTACAGATGTGCATGAACATGAAGATGCGAGCCAATGCTTTTGCAGCATTTGGAGCATTGAGCAACTATGGATTTGGGGCACAACATGAGGCATTTGTTGAACAGGTATTTTATTGAGTTTGATTTTACCAGCTAATTTCTTTTATGTGTGTGTGTTGTTGGATCTGGATATTGTAAATCCTAGTGGAATGTGTGTTTTCACTGTTTTGTCTCATTGAAACCTTGATCCATATTGCCCTTTTGTAATTGGCAATGACATATTTCCAATGATTGTAATTCATTTTTCTTTCCTTTTTTTTTTAAAAAAAATTTTTAATTTTTAAAAGTTAAAAAAAAATGGCAAGTTAAATGTGAACTCATGTTTGGTCTTGATTCTTAAGACTTCTCCCATCACCCTGTTCTTATATAGATAGGAAAGGCCATTTGAACTAGAGCTTAACGATTGGTTTGAGCATAAAACATGTCTGCACAGGGTATTGTAAAAAATCACTATTACGAGTTTCTATTATTATTACCTTTACTTGTTGAACATATTTTTGACATTTTCCTCGATGATCATATTTTGAATTACAAAGAACATGCTATGTTTTTATTTTTCTACACTTTCTTACCTTGATGTCAATCATTTGTAATGCATGGTGGATATAAACTTCAGATTTGGCATTTTTTTTCACCTTCACTATTCTCAGGTACATGCTACCATCCCTCGATTGGTTCTACATCTTCATGATGATGATATTAATGTTCGCCAGGCATGCCGGGTATTTATTTATTTTTACTATTCTTCCTCTTTTCTCTTGGCCTGAGGCCTGTTGGAGATTCTTTAACATAACCTATCTCTCTCTATCTCATTAACAGAGTACTCTTAAACGAATGTTCAATTTGATGGAAATGGAAAGATTGTCTGCTCTGTTCAATACACATTGTTTCAATTCTGATCACCGGTACGCAATACCTGATCCTAAAATGGTTGAGTTTTAAATAAAATATGAATACATCATTTAAAGCTTCATTGTGATGGAAACATAACATTATAGTTCCTCATCTATTTCAGAAGTGACTATGAGGACTTTGTCAGAGATCTATCAAAGCAACTTACTCAACATCTTCCCTCAAGAGTTGATACTTACATGGCATCAACAATACAGGTTCGCAGCTGAAATACCTCATATTAAATAGGATGTAATACTGCCTTTGATCTTATAGTATTTGATTGTAACGTGACGTTAGCTCAAATTTAGACGACCTCAGTCTTAGCTCGGGTTGGAAACAATTAAATCCTCCCTCTCTCTTCTTGCTTCTCCCATATCTTATTTTAGATCCTGCAGCTTCATGTTGTTCTTAAAACACTTGACTCATTTTCTTTTCAGTTGCTCAAACTTGAATTTCACCACTCTTTAGTGCAATCATTGTTCTATGTGCAGAGCACCCACGATCTTAGCTCACTCATCTTCGATTGATGTCACCTCTAGCTTTTCGTGAATGTACAAGTTTCAGATATTATCTTTTTTTTTTTTCATAAGACTTGGCATCTTAACATTTAGCCCTCCCATGTTATGGATTTTAAATGCTTAGGATAAACATGACCAAAGAATATTTAATATTTAATATCTCACCTGTAGCATACTCACACAAATATTCATTGATTGAACTTCATAATTCAGTCATGATTGCTAGCCTATAGCCTTCTTGTAATTTTTTTCCTTTTGGTTTAAGAAAATTGTGCTTATTTTTATTTTTATTTATTTAATAGTTTCTTTCCTATTCTTTTTCTTCATTCCAATCATTTCGGTATATTTATATATTTAAGAAAAAAAAAAATCTGAAATCTAAGTTCATCAACTTTGAGATATAAGTTTATGCCGCTCAAACCAGGGAAAGTGCGAAACTAATTAACTTAAGTGCTTTTTTAGGGTTGTCTTACCTTTTGTTTAAATGTGAAGCATATGCATATCTGAGTTGTTCACATTTTGCTGTGGCAGGCTTTTGATGCACCTTGGCCAATAATTCAGGCAAATGCTATTTACTTCTCCAGTAGCATGCTATCTTTATCAGATGATCAGCTCATTTTAGCTCGATATTATACCCAGGTATTCTCAGATGTAGGTACTAGCTGTTAGGTCTTATGATTGAACACATTTACAGAAATCGATTCCTTTCTTTCAGGTGTTCACAATATTGGTAGGGAAGTTGAGTCGCTCAACGGATGCAATTGTTAGAGCAACATGCTCTTCAGCTTTGGGTTTGCTACTAAAATCCTCCAATCCACTCTCATGGAGAGTAGATAGCCTCGATCGCGTGGACTCAAGTCGAAGAGGTCATGATTTGTAGTCTAGTGAAAATGATAGGCTTGACTTGCGAGCTCTGAGACCTGCACCATGTAGATAAATGCGCAGTGATTAATTTGTCTGATTCTCTATTGACCACAAGCCAAGCTCTGTAGTAATGTTCATAAAATGTACAATTGTATGCGATTTAAATTCATAGTGAGCTTAACTCGGGCGTGGGCGTATTTAGGTTTGTTGTATGTGTAACTATAGCGTTGTTATAAAATTGCATAAGGTGTACACTGGGCGCTCCAAAATAATTTCACCTGCCTGTGATTGTGGGTTGTGATATTTTGTTTTATTTTTCATCTGTTGCATTTCTTTAATTTGATTAAATAAATTATTATTCATTGAAAAAAAAAAGAAAAAAGGAAAAAGAATGGATTGCAGTTTCTCAGGAATTTTAGATCACTTGATTATACTTTTTTATAGGACGTGTATTGGATTATTCAATTGTCCTCTTTGCAATCTTAGAAAGCTTTGCTTTCTTTCTTTCTTTACTCCTTTGTTTTCTCTTCCAACAAGATCCTCTCTAATTCTTCCTTCTTCTTTTTTTATTCAATAGTTGAGAGATTTGAATCAAGAAATCCTCATTTTAAACGCTAAGTAGTGTCAATTAGTTAAGCTATAAGGCTCTTGACAAAATTTTTTTCTATTTCAAATTTTCTTTATTTTGTTTATTTCACAATAATATATAATAATAATAATAATAATAATAATAATAATAATAAATCTATTTCAAATGAGGAGGGCCTGTATAAAACATATTATGTAACCTTTACTACTTATAATAATAATAATAATGATGATGATGATAAACTTGACAGGTTTTCCTCTTTAAAGAAATTAAAGAGGATAATTTCACAGACATAAATGAACAAAATATTGTTGAAATAGTAAACTCGACAGGTTTTCCTACAACGGACATAATAATGACAGATCTCCCATTAAAAAAAGAAATTTCACATGATAAAGAAATTGATCATAGTAAACATAACATTCTGAGTTTAATTGACAGAGTTATTTTTCAAAAATGGCATACAAAAGTCACTCTAGTAATTAATAAAGAATTCTCTTTGACAGAAGTTGCTTTGATAGATTTTGGAGTTGACATGAATTGTATACAAGAATGATTAATACCTTTAAAATATTATGAAAAATCATTTGAAAGATTAACTCAGGCCAATGGAGAAAAGCTGATAATTAATTATAAATTACCTAATGTTTACATTTGTAATGATGGATTATGTTTTGAAACTATTTTTAAAGACCTTTCTTCTAAAGTTATTTTAAGAAATCCCTTTATGACTTTACTCATTTTTATGACAAATGAAGGAATTAAAATTAATGTGCTAGTTTTAAGATTCACCTCACCCCTAATCTCGAAAGAAATTCGTTCTCTTAATAAAGTCACTATCTTAAAAGATTTAATAAAGAAAGAATTTGTAGAACAGAAAGACATTTGTCATCTCTGAAGACAAAAAAATCACTTGTTAACCAATTGACAGATAATGTCACAAAGAAGTTTAAATCATATATAGAGATAGAGATTTATTCTTATTCTCCCACTGCTTTTTTGCACAGGCACCGACATATAGTCCAAACACCTTGTGAAAAAGAATTAAGTGGAAAAGATATAAAGTATGGAACTATGCTTACAATTTCTTTTAGTCAATATGAATGGACTGATAGTTTGAAGATATACCAAGCAAGATTGTGATAAATAACATACTCATACTTTTTACAATAATTTCAAATATTCATACAAAAATGTTTTAATAACAAAAATCTACCAAACCACTTAAAGTCAATAATAGAAAGAGAAAACAAAAAGACATAATAATGAAATTGATAGACAACTTACTTAATCATTTAAAAGACAAAAAAGACTATTTACTAAAATTGAAAGATTCTATAGACATACTTATTACTCGTATTAAGTGTAGAAAATATAGATATCATGTTACGGAGCGTGAAAAAGAAGAAAAAAACTAACAAAGAAAAAGATTAGAAAAGATGGCCCATAACCATTTACTCTTCGTTCAACCTCAATTCAACTATTAAAGTTAGTTATTTCCAATCAAAAGTTAAGCTGTAAAAAAAAGGTTACTTCAAATCCCTGAATTGGCTAAAGTTAGCAGCTTTAGCCATACCTTATCCCAACCTTCAATTCTCCTCTATGTGTTCATCAATATGAATCAATTGAATGAACTTCTAACCCTTCTGACACTTTTTGAAAAATTAGTAGAACTGCTCCGAAGCATTTGATTTTCTTTTTTTTAACGTGTAGTAAGTAGAGAAAAACAATTCTTTAATCATAGGTACCAAAAATAAAGCAACTAGTCCAATAGACAGATCTGCGATAGAGCTTTTCTTACAGCCCCATAATCTTCTCAATATGTTGGACCTAGTTGGTATTAGCCAATTTGCTTTTCAACTTTAGAAGCTGAATAAGCTATTGGGCTTTAGAAGTTAGAACCAGCCCAACTCAAGCTCAATAACCTGTAAAAACTCTGGACTCTCTCTCTCTCTTTCTTCACTCTCTCAACGTCCTACAATGCCCACTTCTCGCTCCTTGTACCGTACAACCACCCAATTCTCCCAAACCCTTCTTCGCACCTTCTCTACCACTCCCAAACCCTCGCATCACAACCACCACCAACAGAGCCACGAGTTCCTCGAGTCCCATTCCTATGTCGGTAGCTGGTGGCACTCCGATCCGCCACGGGACCCCAAGGCCGCCGAGCGCAGGCTCGCCATGCTCCGCCGCGACTACGCCAAACAGGTCAAGCTTGTCCGCAAGGAGTACATTCGCGAGGTCGAGCTCATGCGCCTCGAGCAGCAGCGCAAGGACGAGGCCAGGAGAGAGGCACTTCGGTTAGCCAATGAGGAAAAGAAAAAGCTCAAAGCCGAGGCCGCTAAGCTCCGAGCTCATGAGCGCGAGCTCGCCGAGAAAGAGTTCCGCCAAACCCTAGTACGTCTTCTCTCTCTGTCTCTCTTACTGTTTTTCTCTTTAATTCTTTATTTTGTGTTTGGTTGCTAAGGAAATGTTGGGTTTTTTGTTTTTTGTGATTTGTGTTTGGTTGCTGAGAAAATGTGGGAAACGAGTTTTTTGAATAGTTGATTTCATGTTTGGTTGCTCAGGAAATGTTGCAAAACTGTGGGGGATGTGAGGGTCTTAAGTTTTAATTTTGTTGTGATTTATGTTTGGTTGCTGAGAAAATGTGGGAGAAGAATTTTGAATAAGTTGAATTGTAGGTTTCTTCATAAGTTGGGATTTTGGACTTTGGAGTCTTTACAAGTGTTTATTGTACAAATGCAGTTGAAGGAAAGAGCTGAGAAGCTTGAAAATTGGAGGATGAAAGAAACAAAGAGAGAAGAGAAGAAGAAAGAGAAGAAAGAGTTGCTACACCGGAAGAGTTCCTTGTGGATCGATGAACCTGAATTGGAAAAGAAGATACTCGAGGCTATTGTGGATACTACACCCCTCTGATTCTTTCGCTTTCGTTTTATATTTTTTTGATGGGAATACCTTTTTATCTTTTAGTTGGAATAATCTTTAAGAAGATTTTGACGCCTCGAAGCATTTTTTGTGCTAGAATATGTAACTTAGTCATGTTTCGTGTATTGGTGTTTGTCAATGTAGCCTTTTTAGTTTGCAGCTTTATTTGAATGGTATCATATATACCTCTTGTAATTATCAAAATTATAAGACTTAGGGGAGAGGATGGGAGAAGTCGAGCAGAGCAGCTATTGCATATGTTGATTTTATGTTTCTTCACCTTTGGAGTATCAGAGAAAGGTTGTTGTCATGCAGTGTATGAGATGCTTCTCATGTTTTGGATGGTTTGAATCAGTGGATATCTCGCTTCCCAATTATTTGTTTCTTTCACTATCTTCTGTTTCTTTTGTATTTTTATTTTTTTAAAATTCTGTTCAACTTTGTACTGCCTAGTCGTGGAGCATTGTCATGTATCTTCCACATTGTGCAGAAACTAATTCTGAACATAGAAACGTTGCTGCTCAGGTAAGTGATTGGCAGGCAGCTTTAAGAGTTGGTTCTCAGTACTAGTTTACTGACAGTCATTTATATGTGCAAATGTATAATCTGTACAAGTATACTTCCTGATTTTCTCTTACATCTGGTAGAAAATGTCATAAACTTTTGTTTGGGTAGATCCTTGATCGACTCTTCAGCATATCTCATTTATTGAAAAACTCTTCAGCATCTCTCTCACTTCCAAGGCCTGCAGCTTCTAAATTTTCTGTGGAAATAGAATTTTCCTAGGGGAAATTGTACTTGACCCACTTTTGGTTTGGCCCGATTTAACAGTGCGTACTTGTGGTTTAAAAGTTGTCACTTAACCTGCCTGAGCTTTAATATGTTAGTAGCTGTTACCCACCTCTCCCGTTGCCATTAGAAAAACACATTTTATCTCAAAAACATAAAAGTAACCAGATCAAACACCTCTTAAAAAAAACAATTCCAAGGCCAAACCGTTCAACCCGTTCTATGCATAACAGGAGAGCAATGAAGTCCAAGACAACCACATTTCTCTCACCCATCTCATCAAAAACTCCCCTCCCATCTCCAACATTCTCAGTTTTCATGTACTTATCAACAAGAGCAGTCCCAACACTAACATCATCCACAAACCCAGATTTTATACATTGACAATGCACCTACCTGCCCACGTTTTGATCAAACAAACATCCAAAGATCTTCAACACACACGACATGGCTGACCCATCAACAGGTAAACTCGAATGATGAAGACCCACAAAGATATTCAGAGCCTCTTGGTTACATGATGGCCCATTATTTGAAACTTCAATTTTTGCTCTCCTAAAATTTCTAGAGACCTAGAGTTTTTTGTTGCAATTAAAAAATTATAAATAAAATAATTAGATGGCCCCAACCCCAGATTTCTTGGCCTAGGCTTTCCCATCAAAGAAAATTCAAACACCTGCGTTTCAAAAATGACCCGAAAATAAATTACTAGGCCTAGACTTTCTCATTGAAGCAAATTCAAAAATCATCAAACCAAAAAGAAATTCAAACCAACCCACAAATCCATTAAACCTAGAAAATTCAAACGTACTTCAATTTCTTTAGCTCTTTCAACCATTTCTCCTCCAAATGAAATTGGGTTTTGTGTTTTTACTTCTTTAGTGGAAATGGAATCCCACTCAAGCCCTTTCTCGTTGTAATCATAGCCCTAACTTTAGGAAAAAGAAGAACTTGAAGAAGAACGTGAAGAGGGAAAAAGAAGAACGTGAAGAGGAAGAAGAAGATGGTTTGTGATAACATTAACTCCACTTACTTTGTTTCTTTATTTCTTTTGTTGGAGATGGGATATGAGATTTGTGAAATTTTAATCTAGAAGATTTTAGGATAATAGGTCTTTTTTTTTTCTTTTTTTTTTTCTTTTTTTTTTCTTTTTTATGTGGAGAAGAAGAAGAAGGAGAGAAAAGAGGAGAGAGACATAAAATATAATGAAAAAGACCCATTTACCCCTATTTTTAACGATGGAAAGGGAGAGGTGAGTAACGGCGGTTAACAGATTAAAGCTTAGGTAGGTTAAGTGAGAACTTTTAAACTACAGATAACCACTGTTAAAACGGGCTAAACTACAGGTAAGTAATGTGCAATTTCTCCATTTTCCTATGATGCTTTGTCCTCCTTGAGGCTGTATAGCCTTCTTGTGGAGTGTAAGTTTGTCTGGCATCTCTTTGTATTATTTTTATGAGATTAAATTGGCGTAAATACACTTTTAGTCCTTACATTTTGCACTTTTTCATTTTAGTCCTTACATTTCATTTTTACCACTTTTAATCCCAAAATCAATTTACGCCTGACGTTTTGGTCCTTTCCGTCACCCTACTCACGGCAAGAGTTGAAGTGGTGCACTTATAGCACAGTAAATGCTGACATGTCCATTAAAATAATATTAAAAAATGTTACATCAGCATCCACTCAGCTCCCACGTCAGCTTCAACCTTAAAAAAAATTTATCAATTTTAAAAATTATAAAAAAAACAAAAAAACATAATTAAAAAAAAAATGTGGAACTTAGATCTGTTAGGTTTGTGTCTAGTATCATTTTCTTCTTTATTTTTCTTCTTCTTCCCCAGATCTCTCTTAGTTTCTCTGCCTCCCTTTCTTTCTGTAGTCTTCTTTCTTTCTTCCTCTTTATCTTCTTTCTCCCTCTATCTTGGTGCTTAGCCTTCAGATTAGTCATCGTCGCCCTCCTCTCCCTCCCCATCCCAACCATTGCCGCCGTCTCTGCCACGCTGCCGCTGGCGGACTCGTCCTCGCTCTCGTCACAGGTGGTGGGTAGATCAAGGTTTTCTGGGTCTGGATCGGCTAGGTCCATTGATGTGAAACCCATAAACTAAGCCCCGAAAGGACTCACTGCTGTTCGTGGCTGTCGTGGTCAACAACGAAGGATTGAAGCTTGAGGAGCTTCGGCGGTGGGCTGTTGTGGGCTTTGTGGGTCAGGCGGTGGGCTACCGTGAATCTGGTTTTGGCTAGATTCATGACTTTTGGCTGATTTGGGTTGCTGGGTTATGATGTGGTGGTGGTCAGCGGTGGTATGGTTGGTGGGTTTGTGGTGGTGGTTTTTTTAAAATTATATTTGTGGTTGTTTTTGGTGGGTTTGATATTGAATTTTTAGCCATGGGTTGTGGCGGTTGGTTTTATTGGTAGTGGTGGTGGGTGATGTTCGGGAGAGGTCTGATCGGAGAGTAATGGCGGAGACTGGGACAACGTAGTTCGAGGTTTCTTGCTTCGTGCCTGGGATTTTGAATTCCTTCTTTTTTGTGATTTTAAATTTGAGTTTGTGTTTGGTTCTGGGGTTGTGCTCTTGTGTTCTTATGATGATGTTTAGGGTTTGGTTAGGATTTGGGTTTAAGGTTTGTTTTTTTGCTGGAGATTGATTATAGGAAGAACACTAGGGAAGAACACAAAGAACATGAACATGTGCTTCTGAAAAAAATAATGAAAAGAAAAAATAAAATAAAAAAAAGATAAGAAAGACATTTAATTAATTTTTTTTATTTTGATGTGTTTGGTTATAAAGAAAGTACAAGAAAGGAAAAGAAAATGATAAGAAAATAAGGATTAATTTGGTTTGAAAACCAGTAATTCATTTTAATTAAAGAAAGTAAAATTTTTGTTTGAAAGCCAGTAAATTTTTTTTTTTTGCTTTTTCTTTTATTTTTTTAATTAAAATTGAGTAATTAAATTTTTTTTTTAATTTTAGCATTTAAAAAATATTAAATAATTTTTTTAATAATATTTTAATGTCCACATCAACTTTTGCCATGAGTAGGGTAACGGAAATGACCAAAACGTCAGGCGTAAATTGATTTAGCGACTAAAAGTGGTAAAAATAAAATGTAGGGATTAAAATGGAAAAAGTGCAAAATGTAGGGACTAAAAATGCATTTACGCCGATTAAATTCTGTAAGGATGTGGTGTAAAATTCATGCTTTACCCTTCCAATCTCAACAAGCCATATCATTTTATTACATATATAAAAATAAGTATAATTATACCTAATCAATTTTAATACCCATATATAAATCCAATTAAATTGAAAATTTATTGAGATATTATTAGGTGTGCTAGGATATATTGAATTTTAAGTAAAATACTGATGTGACAATCTTTTATTGAATGGTGTAAGACATGAGTTTTACATCCTATTCTTACCAAATTCGAACTCTATTTTTATTGGTTACCCATTTTTCTCTTCTGAAGCTGTGGAAGTAAAAATGTGAAACAAGTATGATATTTTTGGTTTTTCTTTGTGCATAATTAGGATGCATCTCCATCAGAAGTATTCAACAGAGTTATTTCCTCTCTGTAATTTGTTGACAATGGATGAGGTAACTTTAAAAAAATAATTTATCAAATGATCAGAAGGAGGTGAAGGAAACTCGTGGATGAAATGTATCCGGATTAAGTGTGAATAATTCATATTTGTCCTCTTCCTATTCCACACCAAAAAATCTCTTTTCAGTATAGTGTAGGAAACATGGTACGAGTAAATGCCTTATGTTATCATTTACTGCGGTTGAAACTTGAAATGCTGCATGTGGAATAGCTCCAAAAGGAAAGAGGGCGATGTGAAGAGAAAGACAGCCTGCAGAAGTAAACTGTATCCACAGAATTGTAAGTTCTATCTCTAACCTCATCATCTCCGAATGAATGAGCCAGAATGCTTATGTAGGCTCTTACATCATAAGCAGGTGCCATGTCTTTTGTCATATTTAAAAGAAACCAGGAGCCTAGTTTATGGAACAAACTCTCAGTCTATCCCCCACAATTGCCATGGCTTCCCAAGCCCAACAGATTCACTTTGTCTTGTTTCCTTTAATGGCCCAAGGCCACATGATCCCCATGATGGACATTGCTAGACTGTTAGCTCAACAAGGTGTGATAATCACTGTAATCACAACCCCACATAACGCAACCCGTTTCAAAACGATTCTTGCTCGTGCTGTCGACTCCGGGCTCCAAATCCACGTAATTCAACTCGAGTTTCCAAGTGAAGAAGCAGGATTACCAAAAGGGTGTGAGAATATCGACATGCTACCTTCGCCAAACTTGATTTTTAATTTCTTCATCGCAACTAGCATGCTACAACAGCCAGTAGAGAAATTGTTCGAAAAGCTGACACCCCGGCCAAGATGCATCATCTCTGACATGACTTTGCCATGGACAGTGAATCTTGCTAGCAAGTTTCTTATTCCAAGGATTTCTTTCCATGGAACATGTTGCTTCTATCTCTTTTGCTTGCGTAGTTTGCACATTTCCAAGCTTCTTGAGAGTATATCCTCTGAAACTGAGTACTTTGATGTGCCTGGCTTGCCTGACCAGATTGAAATTAAGGTAACAAAAGCCCAGTTACCGGAAGCCCTTGCTACAAGTCTGAAAGATTTTAACGTACAAATGATGGAAGCTGAAATGGCATCCTATGGGATAATTATGAATACATTTGAAGAGTTGGAGCCTTGGTATATCAAAGAGTACAAGAAGGCAAGAATGGACAAATTTTGGTGTGTTGGCCCTGTCTCACTATGCAACAAAAATGACTTGGATAAGGCTCAGAGAGGGAACAAGGCCTCAATTGATGAGCACCAGTGCTTGAAATGGCTTGATTCAAGGGAACCAAACTCTGTAGTCTATGCATGCCTTGGAAGCCTTTGCAATCTAATATCTTCCCAATTGATAGAGCTTGGGTTGGCCTTAGAAGCATCAAAAAGACCATTCATTTGGGTTTTAAAGGGGGGAGATAAGTTGCAAGAATTGGAAAATTGGATTGCAGAAGACCAATTTGAGGGAAGGATCAAAGAAAGAGGCCTTATAATTCGAGGTTGGGCTCCGCAAGTACTTATACTGTCACACCCTGCTATTGGAGGGTTCCTAACACATTGTGGTTGGAATTCAACTTTAGAGGGGATATGTGCAGGAATTCAAATGCTTACTTGGCCCCTATTTGCAGACCAATTTTTGAATGAGAAATTTGTTGTACAAGTACTAAAAATTGGTTTTAGTATTGGGGTTGAGGATCCTTTGAAGTGGGGGGAGGAGGAGAAGATTGGTGTGTTGGCGAAAAAGGAAGATATTAGGATGGCCATAGATAGGCTGATGGATGAAGGAGAGGAAAGAGAAGCAAGACAAAAAAGAGCCAAAGAGCTCAGTCAGATGGCAAAGGGAGCTGTAGGAGAAGGGGGGTCTTCTGACCTCAACATAAAACTTCTAATCCAAGATATCATGAAATAAGGTGGTGGAAATCCAAACTAATGTATCAATGTAAAAGTCACGGAGGGATTTTCTTCATTTCATTTTAAACTTCTTTTTTCTGTCCATTATATTACCAAGTTTTGTGACTTTAGGTATCACAACTAGCACATCCCAGTCCTAGAGGATATTCCTAGTAGTCTATCACTGACATCATAGTTGGTATTTGCTATGAGGTTGGAAAGAAGCTCTTTTATGCATATCCGAAATATACATTATAAGTGTCAAGAGTCGTGTAATTTTCTGACATTGCTTAATTTTCCCATATGAGAAAACTTGAATTCAAATCCACTCTCCCATTTGTTGTAAAAAAAAAGAAGGGGGGGGAATATACACATTCTTTTATGGTTTTATTACTATTACTTGATCTCCTACTTCGTCCATGAATGTCCTCTTCTTCTTCTTCTTCTTATTTTTTAACTTCAATTCATAGCAAAACCGGGGGGGTGGGTTGTTGGTGTTGTTGGGGGGTGGAGCAATCAAGTGCATTTTAAATATAGCAAGCAGCTATGCAACAACTTGACAGGACAGTTGCATAATGGTTAGTATTTATCACTGGTACAAAGCCACTTTTTCCATCTTCTCATCCAAAAAAAAAAAAAAAAAAAAAAAAAAAAAAAAAAAAACTATTTTGTCATTATGGTAACTAAATTTATGGTCTGCCATTTTTATTGTTAAACACTTCACCATTTTTGCTTTCTATCAAGGACAAAATTTTGCTACCAAATTAGTTGTAGCCTAATATTACAACTTTACTCAATATTTTTTTATTGGAGGTGAATTTTGACAAATCTATCATTAGATTACATTTTCTTCTTATATCCTTCATGCTTGCAAAATTTCTGAAAAATTATAAGTCAATAAATTGTTTAAATTGAAAACTTTTGTAGTTTAAAATTGTGCAAAATAATATTTGATTGGCACAAAATTTGACACGTGTATTAAGAGAGTAAAGAATATATAATCTAATGATTAGATTCTCAAAACATGTAGTAATGTTAATTTTTTTAAAGGAAATTGTAACCTTAAGCTAAAACCAATTTTGTAGCTAAACTCTTTCTTTCTATTAATGGTATATTCATTTCTCATATATTCTAAAGTTTTTTAGTGTGTATTTGTTAATAAGTTGAGATATACACAGTTAATTTGGTCCTTGAAAATTTTAGAATGTACCAACCGTGTCATATATATACTTAGAAAATTATTATAGGTGTTATGTCAATGAACAGGTATACTACGAAAACGATAGTTCATAAGTTCAATATGGGAATTGATAAAGCATTTACAATTTTTATTGTTTAATGTTTTGGTGTACTTTTTAAGTTATACTACTCACATATGGAAATTTTGAATATTTGTTTTTTTGTTAAGTGAAAAATGAAATTAGTAGATGAGATTTATGTGTTAGTCCCAAACTTTTCTTAAAATGGACCTAAGTGGACTGAATAGGCCAAAGTAAACTGAATTAGACCAAAATGGACTGAATTGACCCTAATGGACAGAAATGGACGGAATTGGACCAAAATAAACCAAAGTGGACCTAAATGGACCAAATAGACCTAAATGGACTACAGTGAACCGAAATGAAATGTGATGGTGAACAGAATCTGTAGGCTGGACAACTCGGCTTCGATGGGCTGAAAGTGGTAGCGAAGGCCTGAAAAATGAACAAGATATCAAAGGAGACCGGGGTGGACCGGCCTAAGACCCTCCGATGACTAAGTTAGTATCTTCTCATGAATGGAGTTCTAACTGTATTGGAGTAATGTCAGAATGCTCTCATACCTTTGTTCGATTCGGACCGGTCCTTATATAGAGAACCTTGGAACGATTATTCGTTTAGTAATTTCCTCAAGATTCGTGGAAACTATCGATTCCGGATTTAACTTATTCAACGGCAATATAAGTTGTAACCGCTAGTGGAAGTTAAACACTTAAGATAAATTGGTGGCGATGATCATGAGTTGGTTAACCGCTCCAAGGCGTTATGGTTCTGAATCTTTCACATCCGTGAAGTAATTAACACGAGAAATTGCCAAGTGTTATGTGGTCGTCCGTGCGTTTTGCCCATGGACGACTCTTTGTTAACAGATTGATGTTGTTTGGTCGTCCATGCACTTTGCACATGGACGACTCTCTTGTCCAGAGATGGCGTTATGTGATCGTCCATCTGTTTTGCCCCTGGACGACTCTTTTGCTCAGATGGCCTGATTGAACATTTGGATATACGATGCTCATGGACGACCATTATGGATGAACCAGAGATGGTCATTTTTGCTATCCCATCAGTTGCCCCCTTGTCCAAGGGTCATCTATTGCACTGTAGACTTTATCACTGTTTTTGACACGTGCTACTATTGTAATGGCTGAGTACTGTGCCTTGCGTGAATTTTCTTCTTCGTCAAAAATTTATCGTTCCAGATCGTGCCACGCGTTAGAATCACAATGGTTCTCTGTCGCGTCGATTCCATTTTTCCAAGAAAGCGCCACTTGTCATTTTTTGATTGATCTGTGTCATGTCGTTGACCCCATCTCTGGTCCCTATAAATAAGCAAATTCTCTTTCTTGCCCTTCACCTTTCTCATAATCTCCCTTCTGCCATCTCGTCCAAGACTCTAGTCTAGATTTCGTCAGGTACTTTCCTCTCATCTTCCTTAGGTTTTCGTCTTAATCCTTCTTTTTCAAACAATCATGTCTGAGTCTAGTGATAGCGTAGAGAGAGATATAGACGAGTATCGGGACGTCTCTTCTGGAAGTGGAGATAGTTATGAGAGTGGTGAGGGTAACACAAGTAGTAGTAGTGATAGTTCTTTAGACGAACATTATTCATCCGGGGTTCCTGGTATTTCTTTAGAGGAGTTCCAAGAGATACAACGTAGGACGGCTTCTGGAGCTGGGACTAGCTCGTCCAGAAAGCCACCTAGCCATCCTCAAGACGAGGAGGAGGAGAAGAATGTGATATATAGCTGTGCTCCTGAAGTAGCGTCCACCTTAGACGTCCCCAAGTTAAAAATTCTTGTAGATAAATACCAGATTCCTAGGGAATTCAACCCTCGTCTACCTAGGGAAGGGGAATGGTGCTGTTCCCCTTCTTCTAGTTTAGGAGTATATGTGTCTTACCTTTTAGCTGGCCTTAGATTTCCCCTAAATTCTTTTTGTAGAGGTCTTCTCTATAGGTTAGGTATTGGACCTAACCAGCTCAACCCCAATGGATGGAGGACGGTAGTTGCCATGCAAGTGCTATGGCGTGAGGCGTTGGAAGGGGACTGTCCTATAACAGTAGACGAGTTCCTTTACTGTTATAAGCCCTCAGAGATAAAGAAGTCTGCTGGTTTTTACCAGTTCTCGTCTAGAGGTTCTTATTATAGTTTAATAAAGGGTTGTAGCTCGTCCGACAGGCTCCGGAAAAAGGAATTTTTTATTATTTCTGGAAATTGGGCTAGGGACCCAATAGATGTGGGTAATGCCCCCTTCCCACCTTTTACTAGTCCTATAGGCCGCCTTCGTCCTGAGGGTATGTCTTCTTTCTGTTTCATTTCATTTATCTTTACATATTTTTAAACTTTCAATCGTCTAACCCCCCTTTCCTTTTATTGATGCAACTGTTGTTCGTCCACGTTTGGAAAAAATTTACTTGGATCGAATTGACCAAGTACGTACTTTCCCTAGGAGGACTTTTCACGATCTAGTGACTCTTAGTCGTCTAGCCACGTGGAGGCTCGGCCCAGAACCTACTGTTGAAAACCTTGGTCACGAGGAGACCACCCGTCGAAGTAAATGTCGTCCACTGCTCTTTTTTCTTTCTTTTTCTTCGTCTATTTCTCACTTGATCTTCTTTGTCACAGGAATAAGTACAATGAGGGAAAACAGGGAAAAAACTATCACTAGTGGGGACGAGGATGTCCCTCAACCATCAGTCGTCTAGAAAGTTGCCGTCCAGGCTGGGAAGAGAAAAGCAAAAATTATATCAAGTTCCGTGGACTTGGGCGACCTTCCAAGTCGTCGAGGTTCTAAAAAGCAAAAATCTACTAAGACTTATCTTCCCAAGGTTCCTAAGTTCACACCTCCGACGGTGAACCTAGATGACCCTCCAGTAGACGTGGAGCCTGTCCAAACAGTCCATCCCGTCCAGACTGATCCTACTCCCCCTCGAGCAAAGACTCCCTGCAAGCCTCATCCGTCCAACCCGTTTGATCGTCCTTCCAACCTAGTGCTGGACGAGAGTTATGCATATAGGACGTTCAAAGGAATAGTCACTGATAACGAAGTCAATGAATGCTACAACATGTCAGTGAAGGAGTTTGAATGTTCTGGCATCCATGACCTCTTTAAGGTATGAGTTTCATTCGTCCTTGTAGGTTTTCAGTAAGTTTTCAAAAATAAAATATCTAACTTTCCTTCGTCTACATAGGCTATGTCAAAGTTTTATACAGTGACGTGCCAGGCCAAGGAACTCTGTGCGGAGGTCAAGACGGCTAAGGACAAGGCTAAGGAGCTGAATAATGAGATTTTGTTGAAGAAGGGGGAGGTGATCAGGTTGACTGATGATTTCAATCATCTGCAACGAAGTGAGACGAAGCTGAAGAACGAGGTGGAGGAGCTCAAAGCAGACATCATTGAGAAGGACACTCGTGTTGCTCACTTGGAGGGTCAAGTTTTTGAATTTGCTTCGTCCTTGGAGAAAGCGCGTGAGGAAGCCATATCAGCCTTCAAGAAGTCTGACGAGTACAAGAATCGTCTAGACAGTCACTATGCTGCTGGTTATGAAGACTTCCGTGCTGATGCTAGGGAAGCTTTTCGAGATCTGAACTTTGACTCCTTCAAGCTTCCTCTTGCTACAGAGAGCTCCTCATTGCAGACAAGTTCTGAAGATGTCAACATCATGGACAATGCCAACAACAAAGTTATCCAAGACGATCCAAAGTCCGGAGGCAATGCTCCCAGCGATACATCCAAGTGAACTTTACCTTTTCCTCAGAAAATTCTATTATTTAATCTTGTTGGAAATGCCCGTTGTTTTGGGCTTTTGCTTATTTCTTTTTAAATTTATTCAAGTACAATTCTCTCGTCCAAGGTTTTTTGGATGAGCTTCACAAATAATCACTCATTACTTACAAGGGTTTTTGGACGGTGGTCGTCTACCCTTTGAATTTTATGAATGAATGAATGCTTTTTGTTTTCATTGTTTGAATATGTTATAAACTTTGTGAATAAGTTTTATTTGTATCGTCCATGTCATTTCCATGGTTGTGGGGTTTATCCATTTAGGAAAACATTTTATCTCGTCTTGAGCATATGGACGAATTTCTTCTAACATTGCTGAAAATAGAATAAAATGAATCTTTCATGTTTGCCATCAAGTACAGCTCGTCCATGAATGACGTGTCTTTTTTTCTAATTTATTTTTCAAACTTAGGACTATTTACTCGTCCTTAGATAAATTGTTCTCAGCAATTTATTCGTCCATGTGCTGGACCTTTTGGTTTGTTAGATTCGTCCATTGGCTCGTGGTGTTTTCACACATATTGTTCATCCATGTTCGAGACGATCAGACCTACGGTTTTTATCTTGTCTTTAAGCTTAGACGGATATACCTTAGGTTCATTTTTCTCGCTTTATCCTTATTTGCAGGAAAGCTTATAGACGATACCTCCTTGCGTCCAAGGATTTTTATTCGTCTTTGGCTTTTTGCCTTCTGTGGATAATTTTGAATGAAATCACAAAAAATGGAGGATTCCCATACAATCATACATATACTTAAAACACATCATATATATATTTGGAAATCCATACTATGTAATCAGTCGTCCACAATTATGGCACATGCTTGAGAGCTTGTGCCTTTAGGGAATTAAAAATACATAATACAACATAACTTCATCCATGAGCAGCATAAAATACTTATAAATCTAAAACACACTAGTAATAAGCAAATACTAGAAAATAATATTAAACACAATTACTTCAAACGTCCAAGGATCTCGTCCATGTCAAGGCTTGTCCATGATCACCCTTCATTGATAGTATCTCCTTAGGTGTTCAACATTCTACGGGTGCTCTAACTTTCGTCCATCCAGGGCTTCCAAATAGTAGGATCCTTGTCTCTTAGAGTTGATAACCCTGTAAGGTCCTTCCTAGTTTGGTCCCAGCTTCCCATGGGACGGGTTTTTGGTGGCCAAAGAAACCCTTTTAAGGACGAGATCCCCAATGCTGAAGCGCCTGGGTTTCACCATGGCATCATGCTGCTTTGCCTGAGATTTTTGTACCTTGCTGTTCTTTGCACCCGTCCATTCTTACCTCGTCTATGAGATCGAGGTTAAGACGAAGCTGTTCGTTGTTTTCCTCATCTTGATACTTCATCACCCTATGGCTGGCCATATGCACTTCTGCAGGTATGACTGCTTCACTCCCATAAGCCAGTTTGAAAGGAGTCTCTCCTGTTTGAGTCCTCACTGTTGTTCTGTAAGCCCACAAAACACCTGGTAATTCATCCGGCCATATTCCTTTTGTCCCCTCAAGCCGAGTCTTAATAATTTTCAACAAGGATCGATTTGCTACTTCTGCTTGTCCGTTAGCCTGTGGGTGGGAGGGTGAGGAATAATGATTCTTGATTCCAAGTTGTTCACAGAATTCTCTGAAGGGTGTGTGGTTGGCCAATTGTACCCTGCAAGGATGACCTTGTGGACGAGTGATCTGGCTCCTAAATGGTTACCACACACTCCTTCATGAACTTCTCTCAGTACGTAATTCGCCTCGTCCGGGGCTAAACATCTTAGGTATGGTTGTGAAAAACCTCTTTTGTACAACACTTCGTCCATAAGGATGTACCTGGCTAATTTAACTCTGAGCTTCCTGGCTTCATCCTTCCCATCTGGAAGTCTTCCGTCTTTCAGGTATGACACTGTCGGGGTCCTCCAATTCTCCTCACCTTCTATCTGCAACATTTCTGGGAGGTCTATGCTTGGCATGTATTGTATTTCATCAAACTTGTCCATGGCTTCATTAGCAGAGGCTTCCTTCGCCAGAGTATCTGCTTCTATGTTCTCTTCTCTCGGGATTTAAACGAAATTAGCTTCTTTGAATTTCTTCAGAAGGCGTACCACTTTCTTCAAATATCTCTTCATTCTATCTTCTTTGGATTCACACATCCCATTTACTTGGCCTATAACCAACTGAGAATCTCCCAAGACGAGTATTGAGTCTGCCTCCAAAGATTTAGCCAGCTCCAACCCTTTAAGAAGGGCTTCATACTCCACTTCATTGTTAGTTATTTGGTACTGCAAGCGAACCTTGTACTTCAATTTATCTCCTTCTGGTGACTGCAACACAACTCTTATACCTCCTGCATGTAGTGTAGACGATCCATTCACATGGACAACCCACTTGTTATTGTCTTCATTTTCACCTAAGTCCTCATAACTTGGAGTGAATTCTGCAATGAAATCTGCCAGGGCTTGAGCCTTTATTGCAGTTCTCGGTTGGTATCGGATGTCAAATTCACTAAGCTCAACTACACACTGAATTAGTCGTCTTGCAGCTTCTAGTTTGTTCATTGTCTTCCTGAGTGGAAGATCCGTCATGACATTGATGACATGAACTTGGAAGTAATGTCTTAACTTCCTGGAAGCTATTATTAGTGCAAAAGCTAACTTCTCTATCAGTGGGTACCTTCCTTCAGCTCCTCTCAATGCTCGGCTAATGTAGTACACAGGCTTTTGCACATTTTCTTCTTCCCTGATCAACGCTGAACTCACGGCATGCGGGGACACTGCTAAGTAGAGATATAGTTACTCTCCTAGCACGAACAGACTTAACAATGGAGTCATGGTAAGATAGTGCTTTAGGTCTTAGAAGGCCTTCTGACACTCGTCCGTCCACTCGAATGCCTTCCTAAGAACTTTGAAGAAGGGCAAACACTTGTCTGTGGCTTTTGAAACAAACTTATTCAAAACTGCAACTCGTCCAGTGAGGGATTGGACTTCCTTGATGTTCTTCGGTGGTTCCATGTTCAATATGGCTTGGATCTTGTCTGGATTTGCCTCAATTGCTCTCTGTGAAACCATGAATCCTAAAAACTTTCCTGACGATACTCCGAATGCACATTTACTTGGGTTCAGTTTCATCTTGTATCGCCTAAGTGTTTCAAAGGTTTCCTGAAGATCTTCCAAGTGGCTTCCATCGTCTAAGCTCTTCATAAGCATGTCATCCACGTACACCTCCACATTCCGTCCTATCTGTGGACGAAACATGTAATTCACCAACCTTTGATAAGTTGCCCCTGCGTTCTTTAGACCGAAGGGCATCACCTTGTAACAAAACAAACCTTGACTGGAAATAAAAGAGGTATTCTCTTGGTTAGCCTCGTCCATCTTTATCTGATTATATCCTGAGAAGGCGTCCATGAATCTCAATAACTGATGGCCAGCTGTAGAATCCACCAATTGATCAATGCGTGGCAAAGGATAACTATCCTTAGGGCAAGCTTTGTTCAAGTTAGTGAAGTCTACGCACATCATCCACTTGCCATTTGCCTTCTTTACCATTACTACATTTGCTAACCAATCCGGGTAATAGACTTCCCGGATGAACTGTGCTGTGGTTAGTTTCTGAACCTCTTCCTTGATAGCCTTGTCTCTTTCAAGAGCGAAGACCCTATTCTTTTGTCAAACAGGCTTAAAAGAGGGGAATACATTCAATCGATGAGTAATTATACTTGGATCAATACCAGGCATGTTCATTATGACTCCATGCAAAAATATCGGTATTATTCTTCAGAAACTGGACGAGATCTTCTTTCGCCTTCTTTTTCATACTTGTTCCAATTCTGGTGAACTTCTCAAGATCATTTTCTTGTAATAAAACATCTTCCAATACTTCAGTCGGTTCTGCAACAATTCTTCTTTCTTCTATACTCATAGTCTGCATCTGCTTGTCCACAGCCAACATGGTTAGATAACATTCTCTGGCTGTCAACTGATCTCCTTGTGCTTGTCCAATCCTGCACTCCGTAGGGAATTTGACTGATAGATGGTAGGTAGATGTTACTGCCTTCCAACTGTTTAAGGTTGTTCTTCCAATGATGGCATTGTATGAGGATGAACAATCCACCACAAGGAAATTCACTTCCTTAGTTATCTGCTGCGGGTATGACCTTACCACTACAGGCAAGGTAATGGTGCCTACGGGCTGCACTTTCATTCCTCCAAATCCTATCAGTGGTGAACATGCTGAACGAAGTTGATCCCGTCCAAGCCTCATCTGCTGGAAGGCGGGATAGTACAATATATCCGCTAAGCTTCCGTTATCCACCAACACCCTCTTGGTTGTATAATCTGCAATGAGTAGGGTAATGACAATTACATCGTCATGTGGATGATGGATCCTTTCAGCTTCTTCGTCTGTGACAGAGATGACGGACTCATCTATCTCCTTCGTCCTTGGGGATCGTCCAGAGAGTTGAACGTTTTGCACCACTTTAAGATACGTCTTCCTTGACCTGGAAGATTGTCCTTCAGAAGTCCCTCCTATGATAACCCTTATCTCCCCAAGTAGAGGTCGTGATGATTCTTCTACCTTCCCCTTTAACTTCTCGTCTTTATGATCCCTTCCAACAAAGTGCCTCAATTTCCCTTGTCTAATGAGGTTCTCGATTTGCTGCTTCAAGTCAAAACACTCGTCCGTGTCATGCCCATGGTCTCTATGGAAGCGACAATATTTATTCTTATTGCGCTTGTTAGGATCTCCTTTCATCTTCTCTGGCCACTTCAAGGAAGGATCATCCTTGATTTGCATGAGCACCTGATCGAGTGGGGCATTTAGGGGTGTATCATTTTGATTCCTCGTTGAAGGACCTGCCTTCCTGTTGTCTCGATCTTTCTTATCTTCCATTCGCCCTTTCTTTGGACGAGGCCCTTGTTCAGAGTGACGCGTGGGGTTTGCCTCCATCCTTTCAACTCTCTTCCTCTTCTTAGCTATGATTGCGTCTTCTGCATTCATAAAGTTTTGGGCTTAATGAACGAGTTCAGCCATGGACTGAGGCTCTTTCTCATATAGCTTGTGAATGAATAAGTCTGAGTTAACCCCATTGTGGAAGGCTGCCAGCAATAGTTTGTCGTCTACCTCATCCACTGTTAGTGCCTCTCTGTTGAAACGAGTGATGAAGGAAAACAGGCTTTCATTTTCTCCTTGCTCTATGGTTAACAAGCTGGACGAGGAACGTTTGTGCCTCTGTCCCCCAATGAAATTATTAACAAATAATTTGCTTAACTCCTCGAAAGAACTTACTGAATTCGGGGGTATTTTGCTGAACCACACTCGCGCTAGTCCCTTAAGGGTGGTAGGGAAAGCTCTGCACATAATCTCGTCTGGAACCCCTTGGAGATGCATTGTTGTCTTGAAAGTAGCGATATGATCGAAAGGATCACGCGCTCCATCATACAAATCCAAGGAAGGCATTTTGAACTTCAGCGATAAGGGATGTCCATTGATGGAAGCCGTGAAAGGGGAGTCTGTTCGATGAACCAAATCTTCTACAGGATTTGCCCTTCTCATGTTCTCCTTCATCTTGTCCATAACCTTCCTCATCTGGTCCATCTCCTTCTCCAAGTGTGGCACCCTTCGCGAAGTGGTACCTTTTGATTGGCTTTCGGTCTCAACGTTTCCCCCTCTATCTTCTTGACTCTGGGGTTGTCCTTCAGCATATCCTTCACGACGTTGCCTGAGATTAATCTCCCTAGTTAACTCTTGGTTCTAACGAGTTAACTCCGCCATAGCGACTGCCATGGATTGTATGTGTTAGATGGAAGGTGACTGCGTGATAGGCACTGATTGGTGATCTCGGTGGGGATGACTAGAAGCATCCCTACTTTCTTGATGGACTGGGCTAGTGGCCCTTGATCTAGTCTGAACCATACAGCCTTTTGTTGGAGAAAGATAAACTGCCAAACTTGAAGTTTTTCTCTTTCCTACAGACGGCGCCAACTGATGGTGAACAGAATCAGTAGGCTGGACAACTCGGCTTCAATGAGCTGAAAGTGGTAGCGAAGACTTGAAAAATGAACAAGATATCAAAGGAGACCGAGGTGGACCGGCCTAAGACCCTCTGAAGACTAAGTTAGTATCTTCTCACGAATGGAGTTCTAATTGTATTGGAGTAATGTCAGAATACTCTCATACCTTTGTTCGATTAGGACCAGTCCTTATATAGAGAACCTTGGAACGATTATTCGTTTAGTAACTTCCCTAAGATTCGTGGAGACTAGCGATTTCGGATTTAACTTCTTCAACGGCTATATAAGTTGTAACCGCTAGTGGAAGTTAAACACTTAGGAGAAATTGGTGGCGATGATCATGAGTTGGTTAACCGCTCCAAGGCGTTATGGTTCTGAATCTTTCACATCCGTGAAGTAATTAACACGAGAAATTGCCTAGTGTTACGTGGTCGTCCATGCATTTTGCCCATGGACGACTCTTTGTTAACAGATTGATGTTGTTTGGTCGTCCATGCGCTTTGCACATGGACGACTCTCTTGTCCAGAGATGGCATTGTGTGATCGTCCATCTGTTTTGCCCCTGGACGACTCTTTTGCTCAGACGACCTGATTGAACATTTGGATATATGATGCTCATGGATGAGCATTATGGACGAACCAGAGATGGTCATTTTTGCTATCCCATCAAAATGAATTGACCAAAGTGGACTGAATTGGACCAAATAGACCGAAAATTAACCAAAATGGATGGAATGGACCAAAATGCTATGTTGATATTGCTCAATAAGAGTAAATCAACAGTTAATGATATGCTTTAATTTTTAGATATTATATAAACTAGTTTGGGTAGCATGTGCAAGGCACGTGCTAACCATGGAAAAAAAAAAGTAGTGATTAGGATAAATTTTAGATTTTATTTGTATCACAAAATAAAGATATAAATCATTTGATTTTTTAAATACATAGAGATTTACATTAATCAAAAGAGACATTAATTTTAAGAATTTTGATAATTATGTCATAAAAAGTTAATCTCATTCGTATAAGACCGTGACAGATCCTAGTCCAATATTTTATTATTTTATTTTGACCTATAACTTACACCTCAATAGTTGTGAATATATTGTAATAACAACAAAATGTCACGACATTTTTAGTTGTGCTAGATCTCGGTATAATATTTTATTATTTTATTTTGACCCATAAGGAATTGACACATGCGTCACAACATTTTCATAATATCTCTATGTATACATTGTACTTAATTACAATGTAAGTTTATATTGTAGACACAAAAAAATTGGCAAATTTTGTACACATTTACAAAATTTGTACAAAATTTACTATTTTTTTGTGCAAATGTGTATAAGATTAACCACTTTTGTGTATTTACAATGTAAACTTGCATTGCAAGTGCAAAGTAAACATATAAAAATCTAAAAAAAAAACAAAACAAAAACAAAGCTCAAACTAACTAGCATACTTGAAGGGTGAAAAAAAAGAAAAGAAAAAGTGCACCTCACTAATTAAATAAACCAAAAAAACACTATTCATGAGCATTTGGCTCTTTTTCTATAGCGGCATCGAAGCACTATAGCGGCATAGCCGCTTTTATATATAAAGATATAAATGTTATATGGGGAATTTTCTTTTGAGAATTTTTATTTTTTAAAACATTTTGATGCAATTTTTCAATTATACAAGGAATTGATAAAACAGGAAATTTGGCAATCTTTAGTGTCAAAATCAACCGTGTCACCCATAGTGGTTTGTATATGTTTATAGTTATGAGTGATTCGAAGTTAGAGATGATGAATTAGTACAATAATGCGATAGTTAGAATGGAAAGAGAGATTTAAATCCAAAATGTTTTGAAAATAAGATGCCAACCAGTTGTCATGTTAATTTGGCACTTAGAGTTCCAATCTCTCTTAAAGCAGCCCACCATTTTGGCTATGTTTTTCTTGATAAAATTAAATGGGTGTCCACTGTCGCGTGCCCACTGGCCACGCCTAAAAAGTAAATAAATAGACAACCCAAAAAAAAGAAGTAAATAAATAAAATGGTTGTCGTTTTCTTAAAAACGGTTTGTCTTGTTTTCCAAAAACCGTTTCGTTTTGTCATTTTGCTCTCCAAAACCATTGACTGAAGGCAAAAGCAGCCAACCCTCTTTAACTCGGTGGTCCGTTCTCTACTTTCTTTAGCATTGTTCCTTTCAAGCTACTGCCTTCAGTATTCAATGGAGATGGCAAAGGGTTATTATTATTATTATTATCCACAAGGAACTACTTCTAAGTTCTACCTATGAGGTCCACACCGAATAAACCAATTAGGCGAAAACCACATTTTCGTCTCTACATTTTCACGCGATTCCCACTTTGGTCCCTAACTTTTTTTTTTACTGCTTTTAGTCTCTATCCTGGAAAACGACTCTCGTTTTAGTCTCTGCCGTTACATCAGAGACGGAAAATGCACATGTAGCAAACGGATGGTACTGTTGGCTAGCGTGGCCATTAAAATAATAATAATAAAATGTTATTTGGCATTAAAAAATTTAAAAAATTAATTTATTAATTTTAACTAAATAAAAAATTAAAAACAAAAATAAAAACAAAAATTTATATGAATTAAGATCTAAAAGTATCTTCAACAAGAACACCAAGAACACCAACTCAAACTTAAAATCTCAAAATTGAAAACCAAAAATCACAAACCCAGAAAATAACCCCACCACCGCATGCACCCCAGCAACCACCAACAACTACAAAAAAACGAGACCCAAACACCAATCCGGCCACCAAAACATCAACCCACAGCCACCCAAACACCAAACCACCATTGATCCGGCCACCCAAACACAGATTCGGCCAACCCAAACACCAACCCACAGCCACCCAAACACCAAACCACCATTTTCGGCCACCCAAACACAGATTCGACCAACCCAAATACTACCAACCCAAACACGGCCAACACAATGACAAATCCGGACATCCTATGACGGATCCGACTGCTTTTGTCAACACTGAGAGCCGGTTCGACTGCGGCTGAAAGTCGGCGCGCCGCCGCTGTTGGTAGGAGGAGGGTCAAATCAAGGCCGCCAGGGCTCGCTTCACAAGATCGCCTTCCACGCCGGCGATTCGGACGAGGGAGTTGGTCATCGCCGATCTACGAGCGTTGAGTCTGTTTGGCGGAGCCGAGTGTGAGTGCAAGTGGGAACCGAATGAAGGTGCTTCCATGGTGGAGATCGTGGGTCTTGGGTTTTGGGTCTTTAGTCACAGAAATCGTTTTGTAGATCGGTGGGTTTGGGTCATGGTGGTTGTGGGGGTGAATGAGGGTGGTGGATGATTGGCGTGGTGGTGGGTCTGCCTTTCTCTCCTCTCTCCAGCTCTCTCAACTCTTACCATGTCTCACCCTCTCTTTTGCTTTGATTTCTGAATCTCAGCTCCATTGGGTTTGATATTTTGTTGCTTTTGCCAAGGGGTTTATGTGTTGTTCTAAATGCTTAGATCCCTGTTAATAGTTCATAAAATATTGTTTTGAGCTTAGAATATTGATCTTGTTCTTATTTAATTTCTTGTTCATGTTTATTTTGATGTGGATCTTATATTTAATTTTGTGTTCTTATTTTTTGAGTTATTTGTGATTTTTAGTTTTCAATTTTGAGATTTTAAGTTTGAGTTGGCGTTCTTAGTGTTCTTGTTGAAGATACTTTTAGATCTTAATTCATATAAATTTTTGTTTTTATTTTTGTTTTTAATTTTTTATTTAGTTAAAATTAATAAATTAATTTTTTAAATTTTTTAATGCCAAATAATATTTTTTTATTATTATTTTAATGGCCACGTCAGCCAACAGTACCATCCGTTTGCCACGTGTGCATTTTCCCTCTTTGATGTAACGGTAGGGACTAAAACGAGAGGCGTTTTCCAGAATAGGGACTAAAAGCGGTAAAAAAAAAAAGTTAGAGACCAAAGTGGGAATCGCGTGAAAATGTAAGGACGAAAATGTGGTTTTCGCCAACCAATTAATATGCTTATGTATTCTCTTGCATCACAAGCAAAGCTTACTCAATAAAGAGAAGCTTATCTAGTATTATATATATGTATGTATGTGTCGGTCAATTAATTTGTCTATCTCTAGATCATGCCCATGGCTTCTCAATCCCAACCGCTTCACTTTATTTTGTTTCCTCTCATGGCTCGCAGAAGTAAACTGTATCCACAGAATGACAGCCCGCAGAAGTAGACTGTATCCACAGAATTGTAAGTTCTATCTCTAACCTCATCATCTCCGAATAAGCCAGAATGCTTATGTAGGCTCTTACATCATAAGGAGGTGCCATGTCTTTTGTCATATTTAAAAGAAACTAGGAGCCTACTTTATGGAACAAACTCTCAGTTTATCCCCCCCAATTGCCATGGCTTCCCAAGCCCACCAGATTCACTTTGTCTTGTTTCCTTTAATGGCCCAAGGCCACATGATCCCCATGATGGACACTGCTAGACTGTTAGCTCAACAAGGTGTGATAATCACTGTAATCACAACCCCACATAACGCAACCCGTTTCAAAACGATTCTTGCTCGTGCTGTCGACTCTGGGCTCCAAATCCACGTAATTTAACTCGAGTTTCCAAGTGCAGAAGCAGGATTCCCAAAAGGGTGTGAGAATGTCGACATGCTACCTTCGCCAGACTTGATCTTTAATTTCTTCACCGCAACTTGCATGCTACAACAGCCAGTTGAGAAATTGTTCGAAAAGCTGACACCCTGGCCAAGATGCATCATCTCTGATCTCTGACATGACTTTGCCATGGACAATGAATCTTGCTAGCAAGTTTCATATTCCAAGGATTTCTTTCCATGGAACATGTTGCTTCTGTCTCTTTTGCATGCGTAGTTTGTACATTTCCAAGCTTCTTGAGAGTATATCCTCTGAAACTGAGTACTTTGTTCTGCCTGGCTTGCCTGACCAGATTGAAATTAAAGTAACAAAAGCCCAGTTACCGGGAGCCCGCGCTACAAGTCTGAAAGATTTTAACGTACAAATGATGGAAGCTGAAATGGCATCCTATGGGATAATTATGAATACATTTGAAGAGTTGGAGCCTTGGTATATCAAAGAGTACAAGAAGGCAAGAATGGACAAAGTTTGTGTGTTGGCCCTGTCTCACTATGCAACAAAAACGACTTGGATAAGGCTCAGAGAGGGAACAAGGCCTCAATTGATGAGCACCAGTGCTTAAAATGGCTTGATTCAAGGGAACCAAACTCTGTAGTCTATGCTTGCCTTGGAAGCCTTTGCAATCTAGTATCTTCCCAATTGATAGAGCTTGGGTTGGCCTTAGAAGCATCAAAAAGACCATTCATTTGGGTTATAAAAGGGGGAGATAAGTTGCAAGAATTGGAAAATTGGATTGCAAAAGACCAATTTGAGGAAAGGATCAAAGGAAGAGGCCTTATAATTCGAGGTTGGGCTCCGCAAGTACTGATATTGTCACACCCTGCTATTGGAGGATTCCTAACACATTGTGGTTGGAATTCAACTTTAGAGGGGATATGTGCAGGCATTCAAATGCTTACTTGGCCCTTATTTGCAGACCAATTTTTGAATGAGAAACTTGTTGTACAAGTACTAAAAATTGGTTTTAGGATTGGGGTTGAGGATCCTTTGAAGTGGGGGGAGGAGGAAAAGATTGGTGTGTTGGCGAAAAAGGAAGACATTAAGATGGCCATAGATAGGCTGATGGATGAAGGAGAGGAAAGAGAAGCAAGACAAAAAAGAGCCAAAGAGCTCAGTCAGATGGCAAAGGGAGCTGTGGAAGAAGGGGGGTCTTCTGATGTCAACATAAAACTTCTAATCCAACATATCGTGGAACAAGCAAGTGGTGGAAATCCAAACTAATGTATCAATGTAAAAGTTAGGGAGGGATTTTCTTCATTTCATTTTAAACTGCTTTTTGCTGTCCGTTATATTGCCAAGTTTTTTTTTAATTTTTTTTTTATTGGAATATTAGCAAGTTTTGTGACTTAGGTATCACAACTAGCACATCCTTGTCTCAAAGGATATTCCTAGTAGTGTATCACTAACAGTGACATCATAGTTGGTATTTGCTATGAGGTTGGAAAGAAGCTCTTTTATGCATATCCGAAATATACATTATAAGCGTCAAGAGTCGTGTAATTTTGTGACATTGCTTAATTCTTCCATATGAGAAAACTTGAATTCAAATCCACTCTTCCATTTGTTGTAAACAAAAAAAAGGGGGCAATCAAGTGCATTTTAAATATAGCATGCAGCTATGCAACAGCTTGACAGGACATCTTTGTTACATAACGGTTAGTATTTATCATTGATACAAATTTTTTGTACCACATTCTCCATCTTCTCATCCAAAAAAAAAAAAAAAAAAAAACCAACTATTTTGTCATTGTGGTAACTAAATTTATGGTTTGCAATTTTTATTGTTAAAAACTCCACTATTTTTGCTTTCTATTAAGGGCAAAATTTTGCTACCAAACTTTACTCAATATCTTTTTATTGGAGGTGAATTTTGATAAATCTACCATTGGATTACATTTTCTTCTTATATCTTTCATGCTTGCAAACTTTCTAGAAAATTATAGATTAATAGCTATGTCATCAATAAATTGTTTAAATTGCAAATTTTTGTAGTTTAAAATTATTCAAAATAATATTTGATTGGCATAAAATTTGACATATGTATTAAAAGCATAAAGAATATACAATCTAGCGGTTAGATTATCAAAATATGTAGTAATATGTTAATTTTTTTAAAGAAAGTTGTAACCTTAAACTACAACCAATTTTGTAGCTAAACTCCGTCTTCTATTAATGTTATATTCATTTCTTATATATTCTAAACTTTTTTAGTGTGTATTTGTTAATAAATTGAGATATACACACTTAAGTTAATTTAGTCCTTGAAAATTTTAAAACGTACCAACCGCGTCATATATATACTTAGTAAAGTATTATAGGTGTTATGTCAATGAACTAGTATACTGCGAAAATGATACTTCATAAGTTCAATATGGGAATTGATAAAGCATTTACAATTTTTATTGTTTAACGTTTTGATGTACTTTTTAAGTTATGCTAGTCACATATGGAAATTTTGAATATTTGGTTTTTTGTTAAGTGAAAAATGAAATTAGTAGATGAGATTTATGTGTTAGTCCCAAACTTTTCTTAAAATGGACTTAAGTGGACTGAATAGACCAAAGTAGACTGAATTAGACCAAAATGGACCGAATTAACCCTAATGGACAGAAATAGACTGAATTGGACCAAAATAAATCAAAGTGGATCTAGATGGACAAAATAGACCGAAATGGACTACAGTAAACCGAAATGCATTGAATTGACCAGAGTGAACCGAATTGGACCAAATGGACCGAAATTGACCAAAAAGGACGGAATGGACCGAAATGCTATGTTGATGTTGCTCAATGGGAGTATATCAACAATTAATGCTATGCTTTAGTTTTTAGATATTATATAAATATAGATGTTATATGGGGAATTTTCTTTTGAGAATTTTTTATTGTTTAAAACATTTTAATGCAATTTTTCAATTATACAGGGAATTGATAAAACAAGAAATTTGGCAATCTTTAGTGTCAAAATCAACCGTTTCACCCCATAGTAGTTTGTATATGTTTATAGTTATGAGTGATTTGGAGTATAGTGGTTGTATATGTTTATAGTTATGAGTGATTCGGAGTTAGAGACGATGAATTAGTACAATAATGCAATAGATAGAATGAAAAGAGAGATTTAAATCCAAAATGTTTTGAAAATAAGATGCCAACCAGTTGTCATGTTATAATTTGGCACTAAAGAGTTCCAAATTTCTCTCTTAAAGCAGCCCACCATTTTGGCTTTGTTTTTCTTGATAAAATTAAATGGGTGTCCACTGTCCCGTGCCCACTGGCCACGCCTAAAAAGTTAAATAAATAGACAACCCAAAAAAAAAGTAAATAAATAAAATGGTTGTCGTTTTCTCAAAAACGGTTTGTCTTATTTTCCAAAAACCGTTTCGTTTTGTCATTTTGCTCTCCAAAAACATTGACGGAAGGCAAAAGCAGCCAACCCTCTTTAACTCGGTGGTCCGTTCTCTACTTTCTTTAGCATTGTTCCTTTCAAGCTACTGCCTTCAGTATTCAATGGAGATGGCAAAGGGTTATTATTATTATTATTATTATCCACAAGAAACTACTTCCAAGTTCTACCTATGAGGTCCACATCGAATAAACCAATTAATATGCTTATGTATTCTCTGGCATCACAAGCAAAACTTACTCAATAAAGAGAAGCTTATCTAGTATTATATATATGTATGTATGTGTCGGTCACTTAATTTGTCTACCTCTAGATCATGCCCATGGCTTCTCAATCCCAACCGCTTCACTTTATTTTGTTTCCTCTCATGGCTCAAGGCCACATGATTCCTATGATAGACATTGCCTAATTGTTGGCACAAAGTGGTGTGGTTGTCACTGTGATCACCACAACACATAACGAAGCCCGTTTCGAAACATGTTTAGCTCGTGCTATTGAATCTGGGCTCCAAATCCGAGTGATCCCACTTCAATTTCCATGTGAAAAGGCAGGAATACCAGAAGGGTGTGACAATCTTGACAAGCTGCCTTCATTAGAGTTGGGCACGAATTTCTTCACTTCAACATGCATGCTACATCAGCCAGTGGAAGATTTGTTTGAGAGGCTGACACCACAGCCAAGCTGCATAATCTCCGACATGTGCTTGCCGTGGACAAGTGATATTGCTCGCAAATTTCACATTCCAAGGATTTCTTTCCTCGGAGGAAGTTGCTTTTGTCTCTTGTGCTTTCACAATTTACGCGTTCACAAGGCTCAGGAGAAGGTATCCTCCGAGTCAGAGTATTTTGTCGTGCCTGGCTTGCCTGACCATGTTGAATTTACTAAATCCCAACTACCTTTTCCTAGAGATTCAAGAATGAAGAAACTTAGTGAGAAAATAGCAGCAGCTGACTCAGCCTCATATGGGGTCATTGTAAATACTTTCGAAGAGTTGGAATCAGCATATGTCAAAGAATACAAGAAAGCATGGGAAGATAAAGTCTGGTGTGTTGGCCCTGTTTCGCTTTGCAATAAGGATCGCTTAGATATGACTGAGAGAGGTAACAAGGCCTCTATTGAAGAGTATCAATGCATTAAGTGGCTTGATTCTCAGGAGCCCTGTTCTGTAGTCTATGTCTCCCTTGGAAGCCTATGTAACCTAACACCTTCGCAATTGATAGAGCTTGGGTTGGGTTTAGAAGCGTCAAACAGACCATTCATTTGGGCTATAAGGGAAGGAAATGAGTCAAAAGAATTGGAAAAGTGGGTTTTAGAAGAGAGGTTTGAAGAAAGGATCAAAGGGAGAGGCCTTTTGATTTGGGGTTGGGCTCCACAGTTACTCATATTATCAAATCCTTCAGTTGGAGGGTTCTTAACACATTGTGGTTGGAATTCAACCATAGAAGCAATATGCGCTGGGGTGCCAATGCTAACTTGGCCACTATATGGAGACCAGTTTATCAATGAGAAATTGATGGTGCAAGTACAAAAAATTGGTGTGAGGGTTGGGGTGGAGGATCCTTTACAGTGGGGTGAGGAGGACAAGATTGGGGTGTTGATGAAGAAGGAAAATGTTAAGGAGGCCATAGACAGGCTAATGGATGAAGGAGAGGAAAGAGAAGAGAGGAGGAAAAGGACTAGAGAGCTTGGGGAGATTGCGAAGAGAGCTGTTGAATTTGGGGGATCTTCTTACTTCAACTTGATACAGCTAATTCAAGATATATGCAACAAGCAGAATATGGCAAATCAGCCTAACACACTTCTATAAGTGATGGCCATCTAATGTAAAGTGCACAAATTGTTATAGGTAATTTGTTTACATCATAGCTGGTGCTTATCCTAGATATGAAAGAAGATTACAGTGCAATAATCTTTCACTTCCCATTGTTTCACCAACAACTTAGTGCCATAGTCATATACACAAATTATTAAAAAGAACTTTCCCTTTTTTTTTTTTTTTTTGGTTTGAAATCTGGATTTTTTTTTTGTTTTTTTGCTAGGTGACAATTGGCATAATCTTAGTTCAATCTGTTCACATCTACTCCCTCCGTCTCACTTTGTTTGTCCTTTATTCCATTTTGGGATGTCCCAAAATATTGTCCTGTTTCTAAAAATAAAAGTCATTAATTTACTAATGTTCTTATTATACCCTTATTAATTTACTAATTCAATTTTTTGATAAATTTATTTAAAGGTAGTTTTGGAAGTTTATACATTTTTAAAAGGTAGACAAGATAATAAATAATATTTCTTTAAAAAATTTGACTTTTCAAATAGAACAAATAAAATGGGACGGAGGGTGTATCAATTATAAAACATACTTGTTGTAAATCTTGGTCAATTCAACATTAAGTTTGCTCCACGTAATGCTAGTTGGGTCCCCTTAATTAATGAGCCATGATAAGATTGAAATTTATTATGGAATCAATTGACTTTTTAGAGGAAGTTGAACCATTTTTAGTCATGAATTTTTTTTTATAATTAAAATGCTTACTTGATATTTAAAATATACAAAATATTTTTTTAATGTTATTTTAATAGTCACATTAGCATTTAATAGGTTAATAGTACACTTCGTCTATTATGTAACAATTTTCATTAGTGAGATGACGGTAAAGACTTAAATGAAATGTATTTTTTATTTTAAAAACTAAATGTAATAAAATTAAAAAGTAGAGACCAAAATAAGAATATAGTCAAAATATAGAAAACAAAAATACATTTCCACTTTTTTTTTTTAATTAATTTCTTGTACTTCTTAATACAAGTAAGACAATTCAGCCAAAAAATAAAAAACTATTTTGAAACCTGCGCACAAAGCACCCATTAATCAAAACCTCGTTAATTAATTAAAATATACGACCCCACTTCAACTCCATATTAAGGGCACAATTAGCTTATAAACAAATCATTTCCTTAAAAGCAGTAGCTTTATACATTGGCAATTTGCTTCTATTAAAAAAGGGAAAAGAAAGAAAGACTGGCAATCAATTGCAACTTGCTCTTCTTCAGCAACCAAAACACGAAACCAAAAGACATAAAAATCATGGCCGACATATAAAAGCATGATATTGTATATTAGTCATCGGTATGCTCATCACGTACGTCATCTGCACGATTAGCAGATAATACAAACAAGTAATAAGAATAATACTAAATTAACCCAAAAAAAATAATAATAATAATACTAAAGAGGCACAAAAAGAATTTCTATAGTATTATTCATCTAATAAATTTGAACCTTAGCCATTTCAATTTCTCCAACACTAGCTCACAAAAACATCAATGGCATTTCAATCCCACCAGCTTCACTTTGTTATGGTACCACTACCGTGCCCAGGACACCTTATTCCCACGACTGACATGGCCAGACTATTTGCACAACGTGTTGTTATCATCACGATTATAACCACACCTCTTAATGTCATCCGAATCAAACCAATCATCAACCGTGCCCTTGATTCTGGACTCCATATTCGACTAGTCCAACTCCAGTTGCCACTCCATGAGGCTGGCTTGCCAGAAGGATGTGAAAACATCGATACAGTTCCCTCGCGTGGCTTATTTAGGAACTTCTTTGATGCTGTTAGTAAGCTACAACAACCACTAGAACAATTACTTGAAGAGATGGAACCTAGTCCAAGCTGCATAATAGCTGATAAGAATCTTGCTTGGACAGGTAACATCGCTATCAATTTTCATATACCAAGAATTTTATTTGATGGAACAAGTTGTGTCAATCTCTTATGTTGTCATAATATACTTGCATCCAAGGTCAATGAGAGTGCTAGTGTCTCTGATTTAGAGCCTTTTGTTGTTCCCGGTTTGCCTGATCGAATTGAATTAACTAGAGCAGAGTTACCTACGAACTTGAATACAAGCTTGAAGGATTTCAAAGATCTTCATGAAAAGATAAATGCTTCTGAAGAAGGAGCTTATGGGGTCGTGGTTAATAGTTTTGTTGACTCGGAACCAGAATATGTTAAAGGGTATCGCAAGGCAAAGGGAGATAAAGTTTGGTGTATTGGGCCGGTCACTTTCCAACAAGGCAGACTTGGACAAGGCTCAGAGAGGTAACAAGTCCTCATTTGATGAAAACCAGTGCCTCAAGTGGCTTGACTTGTGGCCTCAGAACTCTGTTGTTTATGCTTGTCTTGGAAGTCTTTCTCGCCTTACATTGTTACAACTGATAGAGCTTGGGTTAGGCTTAGAAGCTTGTGACCGGCCATTCATCTGGGTGATTAGAGAAGATAAAAATGGGGAGATTGAGAAGTGGATAATTGAGTATGGCTTTGAAGAGAGGACAAAAGGGAGGGGCCTCTTGATCCGGGTTGGGCTCCACAAGTACTAATCTTGTCACACCCTGCAATTGGAGGATTTTTGACACATTGTGGTTGGAATTCAATGCTAGAAGCGGTTTGTGCTGGTGTATCAATGGTAACATGGCCTATGTTTGCTGACCAATTTTTTAATGAGAAGTTAGTTGTTCAAGTACTGAAGATTGGTGAGAGAGTGGGGGGTTGAAATTGCTATTCCTTTAGGGGATGAAGAGAATTTTGGGGTATTGGTGAAGAGGGAGGAAGTTAGGGATGCTTTAGGAAAGATAATGACTGAAGGGAAAGAAAGGAAAAATAGACGAGAGAGAGCAAGAAAGCTTGCAGAGATGGCAAAGATAGCAATAGAAGAAGGAGGGTCTTCTTACCTCGACATTGCATTGTTAATTGAAGATATTAGGAAACTATCCATGGGACTTAAGCCTAAGTCATGACTCATGAGACATTTGTGGCTGCACTATCTAAAATATAAGTAGCTTGTGAACTTTCCTTTTCTTTTCTTTTTTCTTTTTTGGGTTGTGATCATAACTCATTATCAATTTGTTGCCTTCATTTGTTGGTGTAATATTATAACTTATTAGATAGAACATATGTACAATTCTGTAGGTGCAGTGACTTATAATTTTGAATTAAATTTAAACATATGTGTATTGAATTTAAAATTTTTATTGGGAAAGATAAAATTGTTTGCTCTGCATTGTCAATGTAGTCATGAATTTGAAATTAAGTGGAAACTAAATGTACTACACCTAAAATTTGTATCTAAATTTTATCCTATAATAACTTTTATTAGGCCTATTGGCTAATATTGGAGGGTTCACCACTAGCATCCCAAATATGTAAGTGTCACTATTTAAGATAAGGTACGAATATGATCCTTTTCCATTAATTATAATCATCTAAAACAAAAAACTCTATCGTCTTATTTATCTTAAAAAAATTATCCTCTCAATCTGTTATAAAATGGAGGGATCATCTTATGGGTAGAATTTTCTTTTAAATCTTATAAGTGAAGACCAAAATCTTTCTAATCTAGATGGGCAAGTTTTCACTCCAAAATTTGATTCTTATAATTTAATATGTAAACATGGGTGAATATAAAAAATAATAATTAGAAACATATTAAACTTCGTATTGAAGTTGAATACTATACAAATGTTCATTTTTTATATTTTTGTCTACTCTTAAAAAAACTTTGTAACAATATTATTTGGTAGAGTATGGCAAATAATTCATTTTTGAATACTTAAAGGGGAAAAAAGAAGAATCTATATTTTCTTACTTCTTTAATGTAATTTATGTTATTGTAATAAAATGAATTTATATAATGTTTACATTTTTCAAATAAGTCATGAAAATTTAGTTGTTATGAAAATATATTGAAAATGAACAATTAATTTTTTAGAATACGATAAAATGATCCATTGAAATTTGTATATGAATTTTTTTTTATTGCGAATCATAATTTTTACAAGAATTAATAATGAGTTTGGTAAGAAATTTTGTATTAATAGTTTAAGATGAAAAAGAGTCAGTTTTATATGGTTTAAGAGTAATTTAATTAAAAAGAAGACTTGGTATAAAATTAAATTAGAGTATATAAAATCTAACTAGAATTTTGGATATTTTATTTTTCTTAACTTTGATGTATTATATAGATTTATAACAACCCAAGAACCAACTTTTACTCTGCAAGTAACCCGCCAGTAATTATTATACGTGACCACCTGGTACCCTGGCCAATAGCCTTAAATCTATAAATGATTATTGTCATTTTTCAATAAGAATTCAGCTCTTTACCTCTATTTTGAGACATTAGGTAGTCAAAGAAATCTTCAGCCAAAAAAAAAAGGTAGTCAAAGAATTCTTTACCCAAAAATATTCACACCCCTCTTCTTTTTCTCTGTTGCGGTGTGTCCAAGTGAGATGCCATATGAGTGAAGATGTTTTTCTTCTTGAGAAGTTTGAAAGAAGTTGATATACTTTTCTCATATTTTCTAAATCATCTTTTTTTATTTTATCTATATAATATTATTATCGATGCACTCCGTTTAAATCACATCAGCAACAGTGTAACATTTCAGTCTATTTTAATTTAATTTGGCCCATTCAGTTAATTTCAGTCCAGTTTGATTAATTTTGGATTAATTGGGCCGTAAATTGATTTTTTATTTTATTTTTTTATTTTTTTAGATTTCATTTCAGTTATGGCTTAAAAATTCTTTATTTTTCTTAATTTTTAGGTTGAAATGTATGAATTTGTGTTCTATTCTAGCCAAAGTACTCTTTAGTTTTGCGCTAAAAAATACAAACAAAATAGACATTGAAATTAGAGATATGCCCCCCCCCCCCCAAAAAAAGCAATAAAATGATAAAAATTCACGAGATTACCTTAAAATTCAAGTTTCAATAATATAGATATTATATTTATATTTGGAGAAAAATGGCACAATTATAAACTTATATAATATTTTAAACTTAATGTACCATGATACATGTGTTTCATGGAATGGGAGAATACAATTTTAAAAAAAAAATATTTTTAGATATGTTCAAATTAGTCAATATATTATGGTATGTTTGAAAAAAGTCCTTTTAATAACATCTACTCCATTTATATCACTACAAATTTTTGTTGAATGCAAAATATATTATATGTTTATAGGGGTATTGGGCTCGGAGGTCCAATACCTGTTTATATTTTGGGGCCTGTGGCCCAAGCCGAGGATGAAAGGTTGACCGAGGAGGGGAAATCTTGGTTGGAAGAGACTGTGGTGGTAAATAAAAAGGTTAGTTTTGGTCATAATGGCTCAAGAAGGTAAGCCGAGGATAAATGCATCCTCGGCTAGATAAAACCGAGGTCCAAAGAGGTAGTCTGTCATCCAGAATAACGTTCCAAGAAGTTCTGTCTGTGCGAATATGCATTGTAGAGATATCAGACGAAGAGTAGTCCTAAAATATCTTAGGAAAAAGCTGCTACCACGGCATTAAATGCTCTGTAGCTAATTTCTTGACTGCATTAATGATGAGAAGACCCCTGAACAGTGCAGTGTTGGCTGCCCTAACGTGCAGAGAGCCTGAAAGGGTATCCGATGGAACAAACACTCAAGTGGTAGTCTGGATGACCAATAAGTGGAGGGCCAAAAATGTCTAAAGAGAGCTATATAATGGAAGAAACATTCCACAGTGAGGAAGATCGAAAAACAAAGAGAAAAACACTGTAACATCAAGAATTGACTTTGTGATTAAACCTGAAAGTAATATATAAGAACAAATCTCCTCGGACTTTGCTGAGGACGATTTTCTTCAACATAACCCTGTCTAATTACATTCTCTTATTATCTAAATATACCTGAGTGTTTGTCTAATTCATTAAAGCTCAGTTTTCCAACTCATTCTTTACAAAATCATTGTTTTAGGCTTATTGGGCCTAGGTCCATACACCGTTTGGGCTAGGAATTCAAATCAGGTCCTTACAATTAGTGCCATCTGTGGGAAATTACCAGTGTTATATTGAACATAACGCAGAACGATGGTAGGTTCAGGTCCATACCAGACAGAGTCTATGGGGTCTTAACGTCAAGATCACTTCCGTGATCTTAAACGAAAAAGAGACCGGGAGGGAAGTGTACATACTACCTATACCAGTAAGAGCCATTCTTAGGGTGGTAACCATCTCTCCTAAGAGAAGAATACCAAAGCCATGCAGAAGGAGATTGATCACCTGAGGAGAAGCGTACACCATGAACGGCGAAAGCAAGCTTCATCCAATTCTGACTTCTCTTCCGATGGTGAAGAGGATGGCAGCTATAGGCGCAAATCAATGACTCCTTTTAACGAGTCTTTCTCATACGATGAAGACTACCATCATGGGCACAGAAGCAAAAATTCATCCTTGGGAGGCCTAGGAAATGATGCTATGAGTAAAGCACTCAACCAAATTTTCAGGTCACCTTTCATGTGCTGGATTGAGGGAGGGAGACTTCCTCGGCGGTTCACTCAACCCACATTCACCATGTACAATGGTAGAACAGATCCTATAGAGCACGTTAGTCACTTCAATAAAAGGATGGCTGTACACTTCAAGAACAAGGCCTTGATGTGCAAGGTATTCCCATCTAACTTAGGGCCTGTGGCGATGAGGTGGTTTGATGGTCTGAGGGCAGGTTCTATTGATTCCTTTAAGGAACTCACTCAGGTGTTTGGATCCTGCTTTATTACATGCAGCAGGGTTCCTCGGCCTTTATTTCCTTGTTGTCCCTGTCCATGAGAGAAGGAGAAACCTTGAAAACATATTCGGACAGATATTGGGAGATGTTTAACGAGATAGATGGTAATTTCGATGATGTAGCCATCAGCACTTTCAAGCTCGGCTTACCTGCCGAGCATGGTTTAAGGAAGTATTTAACTAGGAAACCTGTTATTAGTATACACCAGCTCATGGATCGGATTGATAAGTATAAGAAGGTTGTGGAGGACCAGCAGCAAGGCAAGGGAAAGGGCAAGGTTATCTGATTAAAGAGGAGGGATTTCAGGTCGAACCGTTATAACAATAACAGACCCCAAAGAGATTTTGCTAGGCAATCTGAATCTACAGCTCCTCAAGTGGTCAACACTGTGTTCTGAGAACCGGTGCATCAAGTTTTGGAGAAGATCAAGAACGAGCCATACTTCAAGTGGCCAAACAAGATGAGTAGAGACCCTTTAAGGTGCAACCAAAGCCTTCATTGCTAGTACCACCAAGAGCGAGGATATACCAACGAGGACTACAGAACGCTATGGAACCATCTGGAGTAACTGGTCAAAGAGGGAAGGTTGCAATAATTCCTATACCAGCCCAACGGACAAGGGGACTAATCAAGGTCAGGGGCTCAGGGGAATACTTCTTCAAGGCCCCCATTAGGTACAATCAATGTCATTTTTGCTGCACCTAGGAGAACTGGTTCTCACCCTTCTTGGGTGATGTCAGTATCTAGGCTACCAGCCGAGGACTCTAACTCCGAGCCGAAAAAAGCTAAAATGGAGGTCTGACCGTCGCTAAGTTTCTCGGACGAAGACAAGATTGGAACCATCCAACCACATGATGATGATGCTTTGGTAGTCACTCTCAAGATAGGAGGGTATGATGTGAAGAGGGTAATGGTAGACTAGGGCAGTTGTGTAGAGATCATGTACCCCGATTTGTATAAAGGACTGAACTTAAAGCCTGAAAATTTGACAGCTTATGACTCGCCTTTAGTAAGTTTTGATGGAAAAGTTGTTATCCCTAAGGGCAAGATTAGGTTGCCATTGCAGGCAGGCTCGGAGGTGGTGGAAGTGGACTTCATTGTGGTGAATGCATACTATCCCTACACGGCCATTGTGGTCAAACCCTAGCTTCATGCCTTAGGAGCTGTTTCTTCAACTCTACATCAGAAAGTGAAGTATCCGTCGGGAGATCAGATTGAGGAGCTGGTAGGGAGTCAATCCGTAGCTCGGCAGTGCCTTGTGTCTACAATTTTGCATCAGCCTGTAGCTGAGTCCTCTGCCCTTGTTGAGAGAGGTTTATAGCAATCAAAGTCTCCGGTATTACCTGTGAAGAGGCCAGGCAAGAAGGCTAAGTATGAAAATTTAGAGAAAATTGTTGTAGGTGATGATTCGGAGAAGTTTTTTCAAGTTGAAGCTCAGCTACCACCTCAAGAGAATGAGGAGTTTGTGGATTTCCTCAAGAGAAACGTTGATGTATTCGCTTGGAATGCTTACGAAGCTCCGAGGGTGGATCCGAGCTTCATCTGCCATCATTTGAATGTCAACCCATCTGTTATCCCCAAAAAGCAACCACATCGGCACTCATCTAAGAATCATTTTGACACAATTAAAGACGAGGTGATGAAGCTTAAGCAGGCTGGGGCTATTAAAGAAGTGTTCTACCCTGAATGGTTGGCCAACACTATAGTTATGAAGAAGAAAAATGAAAAGTGGCGGGTGTATGTAGACTTCACGGATTGGAACAAAGCATGCCCAAAAGCCCCTTTCCCCATGCCTCGAATCGACCAGCTAGTAGACACTACTGTAGGTCATCCTCGGATGAGCTTTTTGGACGATTTTCAAGGCTACCACCAGATACCTTTGGCCTTGGACGATCAAGAGAGGACAGCTTTTGTCACCTCCATTGGGAATTACTATTACAAAGTGATGTCCTTTGGTTTGAAGAATGCAGGTGCTAACTACCAGAAAATGATGACCAGGATGTTTGAGCCACAATTAGGGAAAAACATTGAGATTTATATTGATGATATGGTGGTAAAGAACAAGGCAGAGTCCGAGCATAATTATGACCTCAAAAATATTTTTGATATCTTGAAGAGACACAAGCTACGACTTAATGCTTCCAATTGTTCTTTTGGTGTCGGATCAGGGAAGTTCTTGGGCTATTTGGTCACACACCGTGGAATTGAAGTCAACCCTGACCAAATTAAGGCAATTAATAAACTGTAACCACCTGGAATCCCAAAGAGGTCTAGAGGCTTACGAGGGTGACCGCTGCTCTGAACCGATTCATCTCTCGGTCAGTAGACAGATGCAGGCATTTCTTTCAGTTATTGAATAAGTGGAAGGGATTTGAATGGACTGAGGAGTGTGTCTTGGCCTTCCAGCAGTTGAAAGAATATCTGTCTCGGCCACCCATCATGTCCAGGCCCGAGGTGGATGAGGTTTTGTTTGCCTACATTGCAATGGCCTCTCACGCGGTGAGTTTGGTGCTAATACGAATTTATAATGGTGTACAGAAGCCAGTTTATTATGTGAGCAAGTCACTACATGAGGCCGAGATCCATTACTTACCACTGGAGAGGGCTATTCTGGCAGTGGTGCATGCTACACGCAAACTTTCCCACTACTTCCAATCACACACAGTTGTTGTCTTAACCCAGCTCCCGCTTAGGTCTTTACTTTGGAGTGTTGATTGCACAAGGAGAATTACGAAGTGGGGCACGATTCTAGGGGCTTTTGATATCAAATATATGCCTCGCACCTTTGTCAATGGTTAGGTCCTTGCCGACCTGGTAGTTGAATTTGCTGAAACCCCAGTAGAAGAGAGAGTAGAGTAGCAGAACATGGATGAAAAATCGGTTGGAGTAATCTCCATACAGGAACCTTTGTCCTGGAAGGTCTACGTTGATGGCGCAACGAACCACAGGGGATCTGGAGTGGGGCTAGTCCTGATATCTTCAGAGGGGATCAATATTGAGAAATCCTTGAGATTGGGCTTCTCGGCCACAAATAATGAAGTCGAATATGAAGCTCTGCTAGTAGGGATGATCATGGTTCGAAAAATGGAGGGAAAATCAGTGAAGGTATTCTCTGATTCAAGGCTAGTGGTGGGCCAAGTCCAAGGAGAGTTAGAGGCTAAAGATCTCAGAATGCAGGAATACTTGAGTCAGGTTAGACATTTATGGTCTAGGTTTGAGTCTTTTAATTTATCACAAGTTCCTAGAAGTAGAAATACCCATGTGGACTCTCTTGCCACACTGGCAACCTCTTTGGCACAAAGTTTACCTTGAGTAATCCTTGTAGAGGACTTATGTAAACCCACTGAGTTGAGAGAAAATGTGATTCATGTTCATCAAATAAGAGTGGGCTCTAGCTGGATAGACTCTATTGTACTGTTCCTTAAGGAAGATGTCTTACCCGAGAATAAGTCCAAGGCTGACAAGGTACGAAGAAAGGCTTCTCGGTTTTGGCTGTCCGAGGATCAAAAGTTGTACAAGAGGTCCTTTTCCGACCCCTTACTTACTATGCGTATACCCTGAAGTAGTTGAGCTACTCTTGGAAAAATTACACTAAGGAATTTGTGGAAGCCACACTGGGGGCAGACCTTTGTCCCACAAGGCCCTCACACAAGGCTATTGATGGCCAAATATGCAGAAAGAAGCACAAGACTATGTGAAGAAGTGCGACCAATGTCAAAGATTTACACCAAACATTCATCAACCAGGAGGAGTCCTTAATCCTCTGTCCCACCTTTGGCCTTTTGCTCAATGGGGGCTGGATATTGTAGGCCCTTTTCCTAAGGCAACATGGAATAAGAAGTACTTATTACGGTTCAGGGACGTGGATGCCAAGAGATTCGTTTGGAAAAATATTGTTACATAGTTCGGAATCCCCTATACTCGCATATCAGACAACAGATTGCAGTTTGATAGCAAGACTTTCAGGAGGTACTGTTGTGACTTGGGCATAACAAATAAGTATTCCACCCGGCATATCCCCGGGGAAATGGACAAGCTAAAGCTTTCAATAAGGTCATAGTGAGTGGGCTTCAAAAGAGATTGGACGACGCGAAAGGAAAATGGGTGGAAGAATTGCCACACGTTCTCTAGACATACCGGACTACACTTCGTAGGTCCACTAAGGAGACGCCCTTCTCAATGACTTATGGGACCGAGGGTGTCATTCCTCGAGAGACTGGGTTCCTCATGCTAAGAATGAGTTCTTTCACTCCGAGTAGCAATGATGGGTTGTTAGAGAAGAGTTTAGATTTAATTGAAGAATGGAGAGAAAGTGCCATGGTCCAATTGGCTTACTATCAACACAAGCTCAAGCAAGGATATGATGCTAACGTAAAGCTAAAGCCACTAACAGTTGGAGACTTGGTCTTAAGAAAGGTTTTAGGAGCTGCGAAGAATCCAGTGTAGGAAAAATTGGGACCCAACTGGGAAGGGCCATATCGTATCATATCGGTGGCCGAAATAGGTGCATATTATCTTGAAGATCTAAAGGAAAAGGCTGTATGACACCCCTGGAATATACATAACCTTAGAAGATATTATTATTAATGGAGGTTCTCTTCACCCTCTTTTAGGTTTGTTATATTGTGTGTTATGCGTTTTTGCCATCTATTTGAGAATCAAACAGAACATTGGTCATGCCTAGCTCCTTAAACCACATGCCTTAGGGAAATTGATATCTTTTAATCACTGTATTAAGTATTAAATAGAATCTTAGCTATGTCTAGCTCTTTGAACCACATGCTTTGGAAAAATTAATACTTCCGGACATTTATCTGAGAATCAAACAAAACCTTGGTCATGCCTGACTCCTCGGACCACATGCCTTAGGGAAATTGATATCTTTTAATCACTGTATTAAGTATTAAACAGAACCTTAGCTATGCCTAACTCCTCGGACCACATGTTTTGAGAAAATTAATACTCCCAGACATCTATCTGAGAATCAAACAGAACTTTGGTCATGCCTAGCTTCTCAGACCACATGCCTTGGGGAAATTGATATCTTTTAATCACTATATTAGGTATTAAATAGAACCTTAGCAATGTCTGGCTCCTCAAACCACATACTTTGAGAAAATTAATACTCTTGGACATCTATCTGAGAATCGAACAGAACCTTGGCCATGCTTGGCTCCTCGGACCACATGCCTTGGGAAAATTGATATCTTTTAATCACTGTATTAAGTATTAAACAGAACCTTAGCTATGCCTGGCTCCTCGAACCACGTTGTTAGGACATATATGTTTTAACTTGTTTAAGAACATATGTCACTTAGTTATGTAAATTGGCTAATCCTTTGACAAAACGCACTCTGCTTGTAATTGGGTAGTTCTAGGTGTTTTTAATACTTTAAGAAACCATGTTTCAAGGTCAAGTGTTGAAGTCATCAAGTCTGTCCAAGAAAAAGCAAGCTGAAGTGCAATTTCATTAAAGCTCGACACCTCTCGATAGCTACCTCGACACCTGCTATCTGTCGAGATTTAAAAAGTCAGAATTCCAATCTGATTTTCTTGGGATCCGTGAATATGTTTTTGGGCCTTCTTTTCTTCGAACCCTAAACATATAAAAGGATTATTTTAAGAGCCGTTTTGGTAGACACAAGTTGCATTATCATTGAGCAATCCTTGTTCAAGCAAATTGTGATCAACAGACGAAGTTCTTGACCTAGTTCATCTTCCATTAAGAAGTGGCTGTGTATTTGCACCATAGGGTTTTGTAATCAAGCATCTTCCTGCTATTCATCATGTGGATGAACTGAAGAACTTTGCAGCCAACCATTCTTCTTCAGTTGGTGTTCTGAAGTCGCGTACTTGGATCCGCGCATTGGTTAGTCACGTACTTGGGAGCCGTGCATCAAAGGTGGAGACTGTCACTACAGATCAAGTCCAATTGGGTATTGAGGTAAGGGTTCAACTGTAGGTTGGTAAGGTACTTGGGATTCCTTTACTTGTAACCGCTTGATTTGATAATAGTGGAGTTTCGGGAGTGGTGACCTAAAAATCACCCGGTGGGGTTTTTGCCATTAGGGATTTCCCCATTCGTAAACAAATCACCGTGTTATTTATTTTCCGCTGCATATTTAGTTGATTGGTGATTTGTTTGTGCTTCCATAAAATTGCATGATTAATTGATTAATTAATTACTTGGCTAAATTAATTAATTAGGGTTAATCACAAGGGGTCATTCAGATTGTGACCTAACACACGTGCTTTGGAAAAATTAATACTCCTGGACATCTATCTGAGAGTTAAGCAGAACCTTGGTCATGCCTAGTTCCTTGGATCACATACCTTGAATAAATTAATATCTGTTAATCATTGATACTTCCTATCATCTTTGACAAGTGTCCAGGTAAAGCCTTAGTTTATCTCGGACTTTTTGGATTACATACTTAAGGAAAAATAAGTACTTCTCATTGATTACTTAAATGTCAAATATGATCGGCTACTCCAAACAGCAAAGGTCTTTATTGTGGTAACAAACTCAAATGGATGTTCATGAGCATCACTTAAAGCATTCACAAGTATACCTGCATTTATTAAAGGATTGATTATCCCTCTGTTTCCTTTAAACTTACTAATAAGCAGGGGATGAAGTAGGTCTAGGCTTGTGTGCATGCAATATTACTGTGTATCATCTCGAAATTAGAATCGTACTTCACTGAGATGGAAGACTTACTAAATTGGACATGTTTTGCTACTGATCATATGATATGTGAGAATTATGCTGCCACTTATGCATATCAGTAATTCAAGATATACTTCATTATTACATTTTTTCTCAAGTATTGAAGCAAGTAAAGTTGAAATTTGGATCAACATTAACGTTAGAGTCATAAAGGAAAGATTTGCAATGTTCATTAATATTAGGCCTCTAAAAAAGGTCAAGTAGATTACAAAAAACTTGACGTAGGAGCAGGGCTCGGAGACAAAAAAATAAAAATAATAAAAAAGAGGGGGAAAAAACAACCTATTGTTTCATTTTTATTACAATCTATCTTTTGGATTTTTTGGAGGCTGTGTCACACCCCGAACCCCAAAAGGTCCAAAGCATGAGAAAGACGTCTCAAAGTATCTGTAGATTTTTCCTTTTTAACAATTTAATCCACAAAAATCATATCAAGTACCAACATCAAGAATTATTATAATAATTCCATTAATTATACTCGCAAAGTAAGTCAGAGCTTTAAGCAATAATTACAAGAACCATTGGCCAAAAAAAAAAAAAAGAGGTCTGAATAAATAATTATATATCATCAGTTTGTCCCATCATTAGGAATACCATCACAACCACTATAATATACAAAAGAATGAGTCAAGCCTATTCTAAGATGTACATCATCTAATATCTCCATTACAAAAGTTTAGCCTCCATCAGTGGTTAGTCTAACTACTATTAGCCACCAAAAAGTCGTCTCAAAAGATTGTTTCCTACTCTAAAAAGTTTATAAAATAATGGGATGAGACAGAACCCAGTAAGTAGCATAATTAATAGGGGTGGGGGAAATGCCAGTTTCATAACAATGAACATTTTACAGACATGCTAAAATTTGGGAATTTCCATTTAAATTACGCAAGATAAATTTCCTTAACATCATGACAAGAATGATAGACATATTGTAGCACCAAGTTTCCCAAAGTAACTATGAAACTACATATTATTCATTGTGAGACATAAAATATCTAATACCATTTCAAATCCAAAAACCTCACCCAAGGCCACATGACAAGGTCGTCACACAGATGGGATCATCACACAGATGAGGTCGTCACACAAATGGGGTAATTACCAATATCATGGCACAATGACAAAACCATGTCAAAAGCTCACAAGTTAATGTATTTGAAATACACAGTTTACTTCCAAGTAGTTTCATAAAATATTTCAATAACCAAATAGCAACAATATTCTCAAAGTCCTCTAAACTATTTCTTCTCATAAATATTTTGCGTAAATTTCCCAAATAATACAAGCTAAGATAAAGCATCTTTAGAATTTGCAAATAATGCAATAAATTCATAAAATCCATTCCCAAGAATTTTATAAAATATGCTTATTATTTCCAATCTAACAAATCATGCATTTCCCCATTCGCATTACCAAATATGATGCATGTTTCATAAATAGTCATATAGAATAAGGTCATAACACAATACTTTTTAAGGAAACATAATCCCACAAATAATTTTTCAAAATGTGTTTGACCCAAAAATAACATTTATGCAACATGGTTATTTTTCCAAAAATATCCCATTAAAAAGCTACTTACCTTGCAACCCGCAAAAAGTTTACTTCCAAAACTCCAAAGGAGATTAGTTAGAACCTAAATAATACCAAACAAACCTATCACAATAAGCATAAAGCTTGACATTTTATCTAGCTACGAATTATAAATCGCTAGATAAGAAATTAATTAGGCAAGCCTAAGTACTTAACCTCACAAATAAAGTATTTCACTTCCAAAGTTTATCAACAATTTCATTTACAAGGCTTAGACTCCAATTTATAATGATGTCATTCAAAGCCTTTTCTTTACCATAAGAAATCCAACACTTTATGAATTTCTTCCTCAACATACATGTCATTTTCAAGAAACCCACAAAACAACAACATATATAACAATACCCACCATTACAAATCCCAAATGTAAATCCTCCACTAGCTCTAAATACACAATAAAAATTAGAGTCATCAACTATTTCACATTAGAAAGCCAAAACTCCCAAATCTTCACCACTTAGCTAACCACCATTGCAAAAATCATAAACCCACTCATCAAATACATCCACCAAGACCAAAACCCATACATAAAAACACATGAATATCACTTCTAATGCTCATAAATCACATGGGTATTATTATTAAAACTTAGATAAACATAACCTCAAACAAAAGCATATAAACTCACAAAAAGATTAGAACTTTTTACTTCAAATAGTAGAGGTGACTGAGCCTTACCGTTTTCCTATGGAGTGTTAGGGTGATCTTGCCGAAGAATGGTGGTGGAAGTGGTGAGGAGTGGTACCGATGGGAGTGTAAGGGAGTGAAAAGAGGAGAGTTTGTGTTGAGAGAAAAAGAAAAAGAAAAGTAAGAGACAGAACAAAGTGAGGAGAGCTGGCCGACCAAGAAGAATGAGATAGTGAGATAATTTGAGAGAAATGAGTGGTGAGGAAATAATGGGGTAGGTGGGGTCATGTGGGTCTCCACAAAAATCTGATCTCTTTTTTTTTTTTTAAATGCCTGGGGCGTCACAAGCTGGGTAGTTGCTGCCGTTGTGGACACTTGGGCTTTGTCTTTAGGATCCTCCTTTGGAGGTATAGAAAGAGTGGTCAGCACCAACTCCATACTTTGGGAAGCTTCTTTTTCCTTTGAAAGATCTTTTGGAGCGACTGGAGGTAGGCCAGCGTCTGGGATCACTTCTTTATTTATGTCCCCTGACTTTGCAATATCTTCGGCCTGCTCTACTCCCTTGGGAGAAGCATTGGCCACTAGAAGAGCTTTGGATGGGCTACCTTGGCCTTCACTTGCCACCGAGGACACTGGGTTAGCCTTAGGGCCCAAAGAACTTGAAAGGCGTATAACCAGGGGGTAAAACACATTTTCTGCCCTCCTAAGAGCAGAAGAGGGCTCAACCCCAGCCTGGTTGAGAGTCTCATCCCACGTTTGGGAGCAATAATGTCTGCACACCCCCGCTACCTCAGCCCTTAAGTTCTCCTCAGTCTTAACCACCTCTATATCGTAGCCCTCCTGCTCAGTTAGTTCTTTTGCCTTCTTAGCTTCTTTAAGTTTTTTGTCCAATGTTGCTATCTGATCCTTGTCAATGGCTAGCTGGTCCTCTATCTAGCGAAGGATCAGCCTTTGGCTCTCGACCTGTCTCTCTACCATATCCAAGGCAGACTCAGCGCTCTTCCTAGCATGGTCGGGCTCTGCTAGCTTGGCTGTAAGGTCTTGAGACTTCTTTTCAGCTATCTTAAAGGCCTTCACAGCAGTAACGTGCCTACCCTCTTCATCTTTGGCTAACTTGTGGGAGCTAATGACTATCTCTTCGGCCTTGTGGGCAGCCTGAACAGCCTATAAAGAAGGGGGGAAGGGCCATAAAAAAATAATAATTATAACAATTAATATGTATGTATATATATATATATATATATATATATATGTATATAAGTACAAAGAATTAATTGCTAAGATGACAAAAATAGAGGGATATTCATGAGACTTACCAGGGCGAGCTTCCTCTTTAGATTAAGGAAAACCTCATGCTTCTGCATTCCTCAAAGGTCGGCCATATCGGCGGGAAAGAGTAAGGATTACTATGCTGCATCAGCCACATAGCCAGCCATTCCACCTTGGAGGTTTCTGATCGAGGCATTGGCTGGTAAGGAGGCTTCATCCAGTATCATGGATGGGGTCCAGACAGGGACTGCCACCAAGGACTCACCCCTCTTGTTTGCTTGGGTTTGAGTCACCCTAGGCTGTTTGGCTACCTTGGGGGGCCCAGTCTCCTTAGTCTGTGGGCCCATCCCCTCTTCCACTACTTCCTGCCCCCTCTGGTCCCTTTTTCGTTTTTGGTCAGTAGGGTGAATTAGGGGAGGAGGATGAAGTTTGGCCTGGGAGGGCTTTTCTGGTGCTTTGCCCCCAGCCGAGGACTCCATCACATCCAATAGGCTGGTCTTTTACTTTCTTTGAATTCCCATGTCTTTTTGATTGCGATCTGTTTGTAAAGGGAAAGGACTGCCAAGGCCAACAACAGGAGCTTCTGGTTTTTTCTTCCTCTTCTTCTTTTTCTTCTTTCTCTTCCTTGGTGAATGGACAGGAAGATGAAGCTCCTACTTTTGGTATACCTTCAAATATGGGAGTTGTGACTTGAACGCCCTCTGGTTTTGGATCGAGAAGAAGGAAACCTAACGCAGCAACACTGATCCTTTGTAAGCGTGGGTCATTTGCCTTAATAACGCACTTAGGCGCTAGGAAACTCTTGGAGATTGGGGTATAGCCCAGTATCAAGTAGGCTGCCCTAAGTTGACCTTCAGAGTGGACAAAGACCTCGGCCTTCAAGATCTTGTCCAAACTTTCCTTGTTTACGAGACTGAAGTTGGGCACGACAGCGTGTGGGTCTGCAAGACCATCAAGAAAGACAGGAAGATATCATTAGCAAAATGCAATTCAAAGGAAACTTTAGGTATAGACAAAAGTTAAAGAAAAAGAAAAGGGGAATAACTTTGAGATTGTGAATCAAAGCCTAGAACCCCACCTGGTTTGCCCTCCCTCGTCGGACAAGGGAGGCCATCGTGCCATTCCCCTGATATAATCAAGAAGTCTTTGTTTAAGCCTTTATTGGAGTAGGGGAGGCATTGAATAAGCCTGACCTCAGGGTATCTAGACTTAAGGTCCAGTGAGGTGGTGGAGATTGTAGATCCAGTTGATATCATGGTGAGTTAATCCTAAGCCTATTTTTTCATTGAAGGCATCTACAAACCCTAGTATTCTGAACATGTTTAGGGCACACTATGTAGGAGTTAACCTATGGGCCCTAAGGTAATCTCAGGTAATAGTACCCATAGGGATTCTCATCCCTCCTTCTATGAAGGCAATCATTGGGATAACTACATCTTCCTCTTGCCTATCTGTGTGCCATTGTCCCTCTTTACAGTATTTAGTTCCTACTCCTGGAGAGATCCTATACTTAGCCTTAAAGTTTTCCATTCCTTCCTCAGAATCTACCAAGCTCTTGAATCTACCCATTTCTAGGAAGGATTGAGAGAACTAAAAAGATTGCGAAAAGAGAGTGGAGCCAAGGAGGAGAAAATTACAAAGAAAGAAAAATATATAGAAAAACAAAAGGTAAAGGTTCGTGAAGACTTACAGAAATAAAGAAAGTGTCCTCGGACAAGCTTTTGATATTTGTATAGGGACAAGTAAAAGTGAGAAAATTTGACATATGCAATGTATGTGCGCTAGAAGCTAGGTGTGTTAGAACATATGTATTTCACTTGTTAAGAACATATGTCACTATTTTATGTAGTTGACTAATCCTTTGACAAAATACACTTTACTTGTATTTGGGTAGATCTAGGATGTGTTTAATGCTTCAAGAAACCTTGTTTCAAGTTCAAGTGTTAAAGTCATGCAAGTCTGTCCAAGATTCAAGTCTGAAATCATTAAAGCTCAATAGCTGCTCAACACCTCCCGACAGCTAGGCTATCTATCAAGCTCTTCAGTTGATTGTTATCGCAATCTCGACACCTTCTCGACAATTGGTGGATCGATCGAGAAAGCTTTTGTCCCCTCGACACCTCCTCGATAGCCATATCTATTGAAATTTAAATCTCGACACCTGCTCGACACCTTCTCAATACCTTCTATCTGTCGAGGTTATGGAAATTCAGATTTTCAGATCCAATTTTCGGCCCATGTTTTTGTATTTGTGTAGGGTTTCTTTCTCACAACCCTATACCTATATAAGCCTTATTTTAGAAGTCGTCATACAAGAGAATACAAGGAGAATATATGCAAAAGGAGATCAATGCCTTATTCTCTCTGAAAGAAGCTACTACGTTTTTGCGCCTTAGGGTTTTGTAACCAAGTGCTTCTTGATCTTCATTATTGATGAAGTGAAGAACTTTGCAGCCAACAATCTTCTTCTAGTTGGTGATTGAAGTCGCGTATTGGGATCCGCACAATTGATTAGTCACATACTGGGATTCGTGCATCAAAGGATGGCATTCATATATTGAAGAGTTCAGAGGTTCTGAAGTGGTAGAAGGTTTCTACTGTGAGTTCATTTACGAGGATTGTAGAGTCTAGGGACAAAGATTTTGTACTAGATCTGAAACTTTTCTTTACTATAATGGATTACTTTTCGAGAAGGTTTCCCCTCAGGTTTTTTTGCTGTGAAACTAGTTTGTTTCATTGGTTTTCCAAGGTCATCATATCTTGTCTTATTTATTTTTCCGCTGCATTCATTATTGACATGATATTGATGTTTGTTTGATTTAACAAGTTTTGTTCATAATAAATCTAATTAATAGCTTGGGTTTAAAACTTGTTAATTCTAACAACCGAGGTCTAAATTTCCCAACAAGGTGAATGCTAGAGTGAGATGGGAAATTGATTTGAGAGGTATTTATATCAAAGAGAAAGCCACGTGCGGGAAAATTCTCGCTCATATTCCAACAGAGTCCTCAACAGTAGGATCCGCATCACACCGTGGAATGTGAGAGACAAAGAGCCATAGAAATTTAATGAAGGCGTGTCTCGTACGCCAAAGCGTCAGAAGCATGCCTTGAGCAGTTAAAAATGCATCTTCACGGGCAGAAATGAGATGAAATGAACACGGAGCAAATATAGTGACGTCGAGATCCTCCTTTCTTCTCGAGGAGCCAGAAAGAAGAATCTCGAAGGGCTATTGTAGGGGTATTGGGCCCGGAGGTCCAATACCTGTTTATATTTTAGGGCCTATGGCCCAAGCCAAGGACGAAGGGTTGACCGAGGAGGAGAAATCTTGGTCAGAAGAGACTGTGGTGGTAAATAAAAATGTTAGTTTTGGTCATAATGGCTCAAGAAGGTAAGCCGAGGATAAATGCGTCATCAGCTAGCCAAAACCGAGGTCCGAAGAGGTAGTCTGTCATCCAGGATAACGTTCCAAGAAGTTATGTCGATGTGGATAAGCATTGTAGAGATATTAGACGAAGAGAACTCCTAATATATCTTAGGGGAAAGTTGCTACTACCGTATTAAATGCTCTATAGCTAATTTCCTGGCTGCATTAATGAGGAGAAGACCCCTAAACAGTGCAGTGTTGGCTGCCCAAAGTACAGAGAGCCTAAAAGGGTGTCCGATGAGACAGGCACTCAAATGGTAGTCTGGATGACCAACAAGTGGAGGGCCAAAAATGTCTAAAGGGAGCTATATAATGGAAGAAACATTCCATAGTAAGGAAGATAGAAAAACAAAGAGAAAAACACTGTAACATCAAGAACTGACTTTGTGATCAAACCTAAAAGTAATATATATGAACAGATCTCCTCAGACTTTGTCGAGGACGATTTTCTTCAGCATAACCCTGCTATTTACATTCTCTTATCATCTAAATCTACCTGAGTGTTTGTCTGATTCATTAAATCCCAGTTTTCTAACTCATTCTCTACAAAATCATTGTTTTGGGCTTATTGGGCCTAGGTCCATACACCGTTTGGACTAGGAATTCAAATCAGGTCCTTACAATATTCAATTACATAAACTTATAAAAATAGAACACAATTTTAAATACAAATTTTACATTTCTTATAAAATAATAATATATTACGTTTTTTCACGCATCGTGTGAGTTTGCAACTAATTTATTTAAAATTTAAGATATGCTTTTCCTATATAAATTTTGGTTTAGGTTTGATTTTTTTTCCTCAAATTTAAAAGGTTTTAATTTCATCTTTGAAAACTTTAAAAAGTATCAATATTAGATCCTTGAAATTTTAAAAATATATAAATTATTTTTTTCGATTTATCTGTTATTATATTTATTCTAAGCATCCTACATTTTAAACTTGTAGCTTCACCACTTCATCCATGGGATATATAATCCTTTTAACAACAAACGGACAAAATGATAAAATTGATATCTTTAAAATATTTAAGACTAAATTACAACATTTTAAATTTTGGTGACAAAAAATTCAATTCAACCTTGTGCAAAAAACCATTTACTATTATTATTATTATTGAGAAAGTGCATTTACCTTTATTAGAGCATCACCAGCAGGATAGCAAAATCTATTTTTTGGAGAGAAAAGCCACTGTTCACCCCAAAAACTCCCTCCAACAGCCTCTCCATCTCTTTTTTTTTTTTTTAGATTTGCTACAGTAGCTCTCCAGGCATGGAGAGTGTTGTAGCAATTACTGTAGCTCCTTTAAACAATATCTTCCCTTAAAATATTACCCGATTGAATAAAAAATTACTTTTTTCTCTTTCCTCCCTTTCTCTTTCTTCCTCACTCTCTTTCTCTCTTCTTTATCTCAATGGCTACAAAACGCAAAATACAATCCAAACACGAAAATAAATTTTCTCATAAACCAAATGAAATCAGAAAAAAAAAAAAAAAAAAAAAAGACCTGTTCATGAGCAAAAGAATTAATTCAGTCTCAATAATCACAACCGATTAAAATATTTAATTTTCGCTCAATAATCACAACGGTAACAACAAAACTATTCTTGATTTTTTCTCTCAAACATCTCTAAACTCAGTCTCAATCAAACATTCACAACGACTACAAACACAACAATCATTTCTCTTAAACATCTCTAAACTCAAGCATAATCAAAATACAAACTCAAAAACACAATCTTAAAATTAATCAAATCATAACAATAAAAGCAAAAAAAAAAAAAAAAAAAAAAAGAGACAAAAGCCATCTAACCCACGGTGGAGCAAGCAAGCAACTCACGGTGGAGCAAAAAAGAGACAATGCCTGACTGTGTCCATCGATCAATGATGGAGCAAGCAATGCTTATTCTTAATTTCTCTATTTCTTATCACTGTAGAGAGTGTTCTAGAATCAAGTAGAAATAGAAAAAGTAAGAAAAAGAGAGAGCTAGAGAAAGAATGAGAGAGTTGAAGAAAGTGAAGTGAGATCCGGAATGAACTAGAAAAAGAAAAAGAATGGTAGATAGAGATGGGAGTGGGATAGGTGTGTGGTGGAGAAAAAACCATGAGAAAAAAAAAAAAGAAACGTATGGATGTAATTAAGTTTGGAAAAATAATATAAAAAATAAGAAATGGCAATTAAGAAATGCTACCACAATATTTTCACAATAAATTTTAAGTAATAGATTGTTATTAGCTAATATTGGTGAGTAAAAAAATAATTTCAGTGGTGGGTTCAAATTATAATTAGTAACAGCTTTCCACATAATATTTTGAGAGTCTTTTGGCTAAATATTGCTAAATCTAAAACTTATTTGCGTTATAGGCACTGTTATAACTTATTTAGGGAATTGAGGAGAGAGATTAAATTTCAGCAACAGTGTTGCCGAAATTCCAACAAAAGTATGAGAGAGAAAGAGAAAAAGTCTGGAGAGAGAAAATGTTGAATTATGGCAATGGCATTGCCGTAATTCGTACTGCCCAAATTTCCTGCTCGAATGTGTGAGAAGTGCTCGGAGTGTGAGTGCCCAAAAGAAAGTAATTGTGGTAATGGTATTGCCGAAAATGGGAGGAAAAAAAAAATGAATGCCAAAATCTGGGGAGGAATTAAAAAAAATACAAAGTGCTACATACACAATATTTTTACAACATTTTCACAATAAATCACAGGTAACTAGTTATTATTAGTTCAAATTTAAATTTAACATTAAGATTACTATTTTAATCCAACAATAACAATAAGTAACAACCTGATACTTAGAATCTGTTGTAAAAATGTTGTAAAAATTGTGTGCACTTATCATTTCTTTCAAAAAAAAAAAGTGTAATGGATTTGCCAAAAATTTTGTGGCAATTGTGGCTTGCCGAAAATGGGAGGAAAAAAAAAAATGCTTCAATGGGTTTGTGGCAATGGCATTGCCGAAATAGTGGGGGAAATTTTTTTTTGGCAATTTTGGCAATGCCATTGCCGAAAATGGTAGGGAAAAAAAAAATTGTTTCAATGGGTTTGTGGCAATGGCATTGCCGAAATAGTGGGGAAATTTTTTTTTCCCCATTGTGGCAATGCCATTGCCGAAAATGGGAGGGGGAAAAAAAAATTGTTTCAATGGGTTTGTGACAATGGCATTGCCGAAATAGGGGGAAAATTTTTTTTGGCAATTGTGGCAATGCCATTGCCGAAAATGGGAGGAAAAAAAAAGTGGTTGCCGAAATTTGGGAGGAATTAAAATAAAAAAAGTGTTACGTACACAATATTTTTACAACATTTTCACAATAAATCACATGTGATTAGTTCAAATTTGAATTTAACACTAAGATTACTTTTTTAATCCAACAATAACAATTAATAACAACTTGCCATTTAGAATTTGTTGTAAAAATATTGTAAAAATTGTGTGCACGTATCATTTTCCAAAAAAAAGTGGAATGGATTTGTGGCAATGGTATTGCCGAAATAGGGAAAAAAAATTGGGAAAAATTTGTGGAAATTGTGGCAATGCCATTGCCAAAAATGGGAGGAAAAAAAAAATGTTGCAATTGGTTTGTGGCAATGGCATTGCCGAAATAGGGAAAAATTGGAAGAAAAAATTTATGGCAATTGTGGCAATGCCATTGCCGAAAATGGGAAGAAAAAAAAAAGTTGCAACTGGTTTGTGGCAATGGCATTGTGAAATTAGTGCATAAAAAAGTACGCATACTCTTATTCATCATTATTTTTTTGACCATTATTTTTTTGACCGAAGTAGTTTGGTTTGTATGTATATCATGTTCTTTCCTTTATTGTAAAAGTGAAACAAATAAGGATAGATTCAAGTACAATGAGTACATTGATTCTTATTTTAAAAAAAGTACAAAGAGGAAAAAAAATGATTGATGTGCACATTGTAAATAAAAACAAAAAAAAGTACATACATTCTTATACAAGAAAAAAAATGATTGATGTGCACGCCCAAAAACAAAAAAAAAACAAAGAAAGTATATAGATTCTTACAATAAGAAAAAAAAAATGATTGATGTGCAAACTGTAAACCAAAAAAAGCAAAGAAAGTACATAGATTCTTACAATATGTAAGAAAAATGATTAATGTGCACAGTGTAAACCAAAAAAAGCAAAAAAAGTACATAAATTTTTACAATACAGAAGAAAAAAATGATTGATGTGCACGCTATAAACAAAAAAAAAGTAAAGAAAGTACATAGTACCATCAATGTGCACGTTGTAAACAAAAAAACAAAACTTCAATCAACCAATCACCTCAACTCCTCACCTCATCTGATTTTTATTCTCTGCATCGAATATATTTACCTATTCATATCACGCACACCTAAATCTCTCAGAGAGATTCTTTTTTGTATTCTTCAAAATGCCTAAATCTCTCAGAGCAGAGAGATTCTTTTTTGTATTCTTCAGTATTGTAATAAAAGGCAGCACTTGCCCTTGTCTTTTTATTTCTCCTCCTTCGCTTAAGAATTTTATCTCATCACAAAGGATTGTAAGTCCTCCGATTGTTCTTTTGCTTTGCTTCAATGTGAACAACTAAGGATTGTAAGTTTTTTTGTTAATGTAAGTTTTTTTGCTTTGTTTATTAACTTACAGCTCTCTAAATTAACAGATTTATTATTATTGTATAAACATGTGCTTTGTAAATATTAGAAGCTAATACATTGTAAAATATTATGTATTGTTGTAGTTGTAGTTAATATTATTTGTATGCATATGATTATGATTATTGTTGTTCTTGTTGTTATTCAAATTTTAGATTAATGAATTATTTTTTATGGTTATCTGATTGTGGTTTTTTTTTTTTTTGCAACTATCACTCTATAATTCTCACTTTTTCAGTTGGTATCACAATTGTGGTAAGCATCTCAACTCTCTAATTAAATTTATGTATGTGTTTTGTTAATTTTGAAATTATTTAATATTATTTGTTGTTATTATTAGTATATGTTGTTGTAGTTATTATTATTATTCAAATTTTAGATTAATGAATTATCTTTTACGGTTATTTGATTGTGTTTTTTTTTTTTTTTTTTGGCAAGTATCACTCTATAATTCTCACTCTTTCAGTTGGTATTACAGTTGTGGTAAGCATCTCAACTCTCTAATTAAATTTGTGTTTGTTAATTTGGAAATTATTTAATATTATTTATTGTTAATTTGCATGGTTTAACTCATTGTAGCACTTAATGTAGGACATATTTGAAATGGAGCAACAACAATATCACATCTCTAATGATGCAATGGAAGGCAATGTACGTTGCAAGATCCAAATTTATTAATGTCCTAATAATATCTACAATTATTCAATTTACATGAAAATAATTTCAACATTAGCAATATAACATTGTACATTTAAAAAAAATCAGGTTTTCACCTTACGAGTGCGACCCCAACCGTTTGCAGCCCCCCCCCCCCCCCCACCCCTCCCCCCAGCAGTTAGGCGAGCGTATTATCCCATATTTGCTGCAATGTATACTATACCGTGTTACCCGTCTACCACGTATAGATATTGACTGAGGTCTTATCACTTCTTTGGTGGAGTGGTGGCAATCTAATACCCATACATTTCACCTACCTACTTGTGAAATGACAATCACTCTACAGGATTGCCTATTGATGGCAAAGCAGTGTGCGGGCCCACTAATTTGATTTGGGAACATGTTTGTAATAATTTACTTGGGGTGGCACCACCTGCAACAGCATTGTCATATGGTGGCCTTAAAATAACATGGGTAAGAAATACATTCTCAAACCTACCAGAGAGTGCCAATGCTATAACAACCCAACAGTATGTTAGGGCATACATGTTCCAGGTTTTGACTTTACTATTTGGAAATAAGAGTCAAAGTAGATTGCATTGCTGTTTTCTCAAGCTGTTAGACGACTTTGGTGAAGCTAGGGAATATAGCTGGAGTAGTGCCACACTTGCTTTCCTTTATAAAGAGCTGTGTACTACTGCTATTCAAAAAAGTACGGAGATTGTAGGTCCTGTTTTTATATTACAATTATGGGCGTGGGAGCATCTTCTATATTTGACCCCAATTCCAATAAATCCAACAAATTTAAATGGCGACGAACCATACGGTTGCAGGTATAATATTTACTTTCTATTTCTATACAATATTGTATACTATAGCGTTTATCCTTGATACTTCCAAACCCTAAAATCAGTGGCAATCATTAATTGTGTATAGGTGGGATACCAGGAGAATGTTTACTCACACACCAACGCATGTTCTGCGTGCGTATTGTTCTAATCACGACACACAATATACTGAACAGGTAATATATCACAATGCATCAATGGTTAATTTACTAGTTATATTATTAATTTGATTGATTATAACATAGTTATTGTAATTGGAATTGCAGGTTGTTTGGACACCATACGATAATTATTTGCATCCATGGTGTCTTGCGGAAAGACATATATGGACTACAACAGCGCCATTGCTATGCTTCTAAATTGTCGAGTATTACCATCCAGAAAGAGCCATGAGACAGTTTGGATTGTTGCAAAGATGTCCAAAATGGCCTACTGACAATTTGGATAAATCTGTGCATTGTGTAAAGATGACAGGGAAGTCCAGTGTCAATTGGCTTACACAGCATGGACAATACTACCAGCATTGGAATGCACAAGTTGAACATGTAGTTGGGGACGAGCATTTCAATTTAGGTGTGGACTACGCAACATGGTACCATCAACATGGTCACTTATTCACGACACCAGAGGCGGCTCCCATGTGTACCAGGTAATTATTTTAGCTTTTTCAATAATACTGCACTAATATTAGAACAAATTATTTACACAAACAAAATACTACACTAATATTGATAACAAATTATTGTTTTAGCTATTTCAATAATACTACACTAATAAATGTTTTTTTTTTTCTGTGGCAGCAAACTGAGATCAATAATATGTTAAATTTGGCTGTTGCAAACCAACAGAGGAATGATCTCACTGCAGAGCAAGTCCTTACACCAATAGTAGAGGGCCTTACCCGAGTGAAGTTATCGATGGAAGAAACTATTTCCTCCATCCCTACTCAGAGGGTGACACATTTCAGGCGACAACAAAGGCACCAAAGAAGACGACCGCAAACCCAAACTGAAACCGAGCCATCCACCTCTACACAACGCGGAACCATCCACCGCTACACAACATAATATGTACAGCTCTACCCAAGCTGGGCCGTCAACATTTGCCGGTAATGAGACAACCACCTTGAGTGAGTATAATCCAATTAATGTCAATGAGTACTACATGAATTTATATGAATAGATTGGATTATCCACTTCCATAGGACATGGATTTGAGGGTTTGTTTAGCTGTGACAATTATCCCCAACCTAGTGGAACACCTCCCTCCTATCACCCATCGCCACCTCCATCCTATGCTGGGCAATATAATTATGGCCAAGATAGCTAGTACAGCTATGATTTCTGCACACCACAACCTTCCCAACCAGCCCCTCATGTTGGTGATTTTTGCACACCACCAAATACATGGACATGTGCTCCAAACAATGAGGAAGAGGCCTCTGTAACAGACTCTGAGGAAAATGCCTCAAATGAGGACAGTGGGGAAGATGCAAAAGATATGGAGGTGTCTTCTAATAATGAAAGTGACGAAGGTGGTCATTATCAACCAGAAGTTGACATTAGAACGCAGCCGAAGCGCATGAGGAAAAGTCCTGTGCAAGTACGAAGGCATCCACAACGAGTAAATAGGCATCCTCCATGTTGTGGAACACAACAAAAACTTCATGTACCTCATCGGCGCAATGACTAATCAATGTAAAATGACTATTTATTAAGAATATATTAAATTATTATCGTTGTTTATGCATCATTGTAGCAAAAAATATTATGCCTAGATAATATACATAGCATATTATACTACTAATCGTAAGACCTTTGCAAAAATAAGAAATGTGTGCACAGTTTTTGGCATTTGAATTTAGTGCCCAATTAATCTAATCATACATCTATTTACTATAATTGTCCATTCCTACAAATCTAACATAGAATCTATATGTGTAGCCACAACTGTAGACACATAATAGCCCGAAAAAAAAAATTGGTCAAACTTGTATTTTTTTAGTTGATCTTTTTTCCTTTGCATGATGGCTATTGTGGTGTACATTTCTATTTTAATTCTCCACGGCCTCTCTTCCAAATCCTTGTAAAAGTGTCAAAGAAAAATAAAACTTTCACCATCTAATTTTCGTCCAAATTTACATCAGCAACTTGTGAGTTAATTTCGGCCAACAAATTTAGTGAATTTCAAAAAACTCAAAACATAAAAGTTGTAGATATTTAAGTCATGGTTCCATCCCATCTGGCCTTGAGTCAATTGGATTTTTAAAGAGACAGATATGTCTAAAATACTGATTAGTGGTGAAATCTGATTTTTCCTCTTCAGATTGTGGCCCTTTGATTTCTTTCGTTATTTGAAACTTTCAAACATGGTAAATGACCCAAGCACTCCATAGAAAGTATACATTTTAAGGTGTTATCGAAACCCTAAACTATAATACACAATATATATATATATATAGACACTCACACACAAACACAAAATAAATAAACATACACCCCAATCCAACTTGTAGTGATAGAAAACATTGTAGCATATGGAATTAGAACCATGTTCTTTCATATAATACAAACTAACAATATGGTCCAACTCCTTAAAAAAAAAAAAAAAAAAAACAGTCCAACCAATCCACTGAAGTAGATTGAATACTTATGTTAGGTCATTCAGTTTGGCCACTAGTGAAGCCAGCCACAGTTCGAGTGGGGCATGTTCTTCTATTATGGCCTTCTTGCCTACAGAGACTACACAATGGCCTTGGTTGATGCTCTGCCCCTTCATCCATTTCATTTCGAAGCTGAGTTGTTCTTGGTCAACCTTTTTCATGGCACAGCTTGATATTAGGATACAAGACCGGGAAATCAGGCTCATTCCAATGTACACTGTCCAGAACCATGCGAAATCTAGGTGCATAACAAGCAATTTGTTCTTCCAAATGGTAGCAACGGTCGATATATCGCATTGCAGAAATGCCTTGATATTTACACATGGCAATGACAAGTGAGCACGGCATCTTATAAACCTGCCATTTTTGACAACTACAAGTGTTCTGCCTCAAATTTACCTCATGACGATGATTACCCCTATATGCAAAGTTAGGGTTTATTGGTGTTCTGACTTCAAATAGACCATCTTCATGACTGAACACAATAACTGAATGCTTTGGTGCCTTTTTTTCCCATTTATTGAATTTATTCTTTGCATAGGCCGTAATGAGTTCACCGGCAGTAACCTCTGCGCATGCCTTAGTATACACAACGGTAGTATGTAAGTTCAACTAACACAGTTATGGGCAGATTTCTAGCACTGTTTAGAATTCCGTTGAAACTTTCAGACAAGTTTATCGTCATTGCCCCATAACGATGTCCACCATCGTGTGCTAACGCCCACTTGTCCACCGGTATTTCTGATAAATACTGCTCACCATCTGCACTTAACTGAGTAATTCTATCCCTGGTTATTTGATACTTTCGTAACTGATCCTCCATGCCTGCCCATATTACCATAGCCTTCAAGTTTTTCTTCCCAATTTGTTGATTGAAATTGCTAGCCACATGGCGAAGGCAAAAACGATGATACCAACGTGTCAATTGACATATAGTCCGTATCGCTACCATTATACCAGGGTGACGATCAGATATGACACATAACCCTTCCCGATTAGTGACATTAATCTGAATACAACGCAAAAACCAATACCAGCTATCATCAGTTTCCTTCTCCACAATGGCAAAGGCAAGTGGAAAAAGTCTGTTATCACCATCCCACGTTAATGCAATCAGTAATGTACCTTTGTACTTACCATATAGGAAAGTTCCATCTATACTAATCACTAGCCTACAATGTTGAAAACCTTCAATTGATGGACCAAAAGCCCAGAACACTCTCTCAAATATTGCACAGCCTGGCATAGTAGCAGGTACTGTTCTCCAAATAACCCTACTGCCCGGGTTTGAATCAGTCAAACCTTTCAACCATTTTGGCAATAATTGGTAAGATTTGTCCCAATTGCCAAACGCTCTACCAATTGCTTTTTGTTTCGCCTCCCACACCTTAAAATAAGAAGGCCGGTATTGGTACTTATTGTAAAAAGTCTGTTGAAGTGAAGAAATCTTTATGGTTGGATCATTTTTGACAACATCCTTCAACTCTTTCTCAATAACATGGGTGTCTAATTGCTCGTGATCTAGTGTGAGCGTGGACTCTGTACATGTGTGTGGACCATTGTATTTCCTAACCTTAAACAACCCATGTGTAGCCCGGAAGCATGCTCGAAGACGCCAAGAACAATTTTTGCACCTTACAGACCAACATGCTGGATCTGACTCTCTTACAGAAAATGTTTGGTTCCTCTTGATGTAATAGTATTTAACAGTAGCTTGTAGTTCATCCTTATCGACAAAAAGCAAGCCCACATAAAACTCTTGGGTAGGGTCCCAAATACTCCGAGTGGGCTTTTCAAATGGTGGGGTTGGATCAATCATATTATCCCACGTGTTCTATGAAAAGCTTAGTGATGAAGGTTGATGGAATGCCATAGCTGGACTGCTTTCATGATTACCTTCATTTTGAGGCTCCTGTTCATCTCCAACATCATCAAGGACCTCGTCATCATCAAGGACCTCGTCGTCATCAAGTTGGTCATTATTATCCATAGCTCGCATCCTTTCTGATAATGTATGGACCGCATTTTTAGTAGTAGTAGCTATGCGATGTGTATCATTGGGATCATTAGTAGTCTCTTGTGTGACATGCTCAGTTGGATTATCGTAATCAGCATCATTGGTGTTCATTGACCGATAAGGAACATGTTGGTCCTCAGTTGCAACATGGGTATATAGAGCATGATAGTCAGCACCACCAATGTTGATTGGGGAATGAGCCGCATCTTCAGAATAATGACCTATATGAGTGGCATATGGATCATGGAAGTGCCCGCCATGTAAATAACTAAACGATGCACTCGGTCCTTCGTTGGCATATCAAATGGGAAAAACATCTCGGTGGCTTCTTATGGGCTTTACACCCACATATAACTCTGCACCTACAAATCCATATTGGCGGTCTAACATATTGAATATTGCATTGACACCATGATCATCTTCTACCAAAACTTGCTGGTAAGTCACAGGATGTGGATGACATTGAAAAGGAAATCTATACCAAATAGTTAGTTTTGAATCTTCTCTGTTTATATGAAGCGTGGATGCTACTCTATTACATAGATCTTCAAATGTAACACTCTGGCTTAATGGAAGCATAGAAGGAGGTGACCCTTCGTAATAAACCCCATTTTCTCCATGTTTAATTATTCCGCCGGAATAGATGAGAAAAATGAACAACTTTTCTGCCATCTACACTAAAATATAATAATAGTATTAATATATTAACACTACACAACCATTACAATGCAATACAAGAATGTAATCCATTAAAAATATTCAATGTTTTAATAGCTAGAGCTGAGAGAATTCTGTTAAAAAGGATTATTTCACTGATAATAATAATATTAAATTCTTTTTTATTAAGGTTTATGAGCATATACTAACCTTTTTTTTCTTTTTCTTTTTCTTATAGCATACGTGTATATTATAGGCTAACAAACTAAGTATTTCTTTAAGGAAAAACTGGTCCGTCATGTTGAAATATATTTTTGCTATAGGAAATTTTAGACAAGAATTCATGGACAAATAATTGAAAACATATCATACAAATCAGTTTATGTTGCAAAACACATAATGCAAAAACAAGATTTGCATGAACAAATAATTTAACAAAAACAAGATTTCCATGCTTAGCTATGCCCAAAAACATATCAACATGAATATTATAAAAAGAAAAATAAATACTTAAGAGATGTAACTCACCTTCTAAGAGATAAAGAATGGATAGATATTTGCAATTGTTGTTACTTATAGTTGTTTGTAGAATGTATGGCACGCATGAATTGAAAATGGTTGGTAGAATTATGAGGGGAATAAGAGTAAAGAAGAAGGTTGATGGAATTTATAGGGGAAAAAGAGTAAAAAATAAGAACCGTGGAAATTTCAATAATATTAGTGCTGTTTAAATAGGATGCAAGTTTCATATCAGTTAAATTCTTAGATTTTAAACTGTATAATTAGATACGCAATTGACCAATACAACACAACACGAATGGTTTACAGTGTGCACATCAATCATTTTTTTCTTTCCCATTGTAAGAATCTATATACTTTCTTTTTTTTCTTTTTTTCTTTTTTTGTTTATAACGTGCACATCAATCATTTTTTTTCTTTCATTTCATATTGTAAGAAACACAAACCAAACTGCTTCGGTCAAAAAAATACTGAAGAATAAAAAGATAAAAAAGGTTCTCTAAGGAGTTGAGGTGATATGACAAAAAAAGTATTCTGGAGAGTTGAGGTGAATATGAGAAAAACTGTGAGTTGAGGTGAATACTGAAGAATTAGAATATGCGTACTTTCTTTGATCTCTTTCCTCTATTTCGGCAATGCCATTGCCACAAACCAATTGCAACATTTTTTTTTTGTTTCCTCCCATTTTCGGCAATGGGATTGCCACAAATCCATTACACTTTTTTTTTTATTGGGAGAAATGATAAATGCACACAATTTTTACAACAAATTCTAAGTGACAGGTTATTACTGATTGTTATTGTTGGATTAAAAAAGTAATCTCAGTGTTAAATTCAAATTTGAATTAATAAGAACTAATTACCTGTGATTTATTGTGAAAATATTGTAGACGCACATCAATAATTTTTAACGGCGTGCACATCAATCATTTTTTTCTTCTATAAAAATGTATGTACTTTTTTTGTTTTTTTTTTTTTTTATTTACAGCGTGCACATCAATCATTTTTTTCTTTTTTGTACTTTTTTTTTAAATAAGAATCAATGTACTCATTGTACTTGAATCTATCCTTATTTATTTCATATGATACTTGTACTCATTGACTTGCCTTTTATTACAAAACTGAAGAAGACAAAAAAGACTCTCTCTGAGAGATTACAATTCTGAAGAAAACAAAAGAGAGAATCTCTCTGAGAGATTACAATAGTCAAGAAGACAAAAAAGAATCTCTCTGAGAGCTTTAGGCGTGCGTGATATGAATAGGTAAATATATTCGATGCAGAGAATAAAAATCAGATGAGATGAGAAGTTGAGGTGATTGGTTGATTGAAGTTTTGTTCTTTTGTTTACAGCATGCACATAAGAATCTATGTACTTTCTTTGCTTTTTTTTTTTGTTTATAGCGCGCACATCAATCATTTTTTCTTCCGTATTGTAAAAATATATGTACTTTCTTTGCTTTTTTGGTTTACAATGTGCACATCAATCATTTTTTTCTTTTCTATTGTAAGAATCTATATACTTTCTTTGTTTTTTTTTTTTTATGGCATGCACATCAATTATTTTTTCTTCTATAAGAATGTATGTACTTTTTTTGTTTTTATTTACAGCGTGCATCAATCATTTTTTTTCTTCTTTGTACTTTTTTTAAAAATAAGGATCAATGTACTCATTGTACTTGAATCTATCCTTATTTGTTTCGTATAATTCTTTTACAATAAAGAAAAGAACATGACATACACTGCTACAGTCAAAAATAATAATAATGTCCTCTATTTCGGCAATGCCATTGCCACAAACCAATTGCAACCTTTTTTTTTCCCTCCCATTTTCAGCAATGGCATTGCCACAATTGCCACAAATTTTTTTCCCCCTATTTCGGCAATACCATTGCCACAAACCAATTGCAACAATTTTTTTTTCCCCCTCTCATTTTCGTCAATGGCATTGCCACAAACCAATTGAAATTTTTTTTCCCCTCTTATTTTCGGCAATGGCATTGCCACAAACCAATTGCAATTTTTTTTTCACTCTCATTTTCGGCAATAGCATTGCCACAAACCAGTCGCAATTTTTTTTCCCCTCTCATTTTCGGCAATGGCATTGCCACAAACCAGCAACTTTTTTTTTCTCTCATTTTCGACAATGGCATTGCCACAAACCAATTGCAATTTTTTTCCCCCATTTTCGGCAATGGCATTGCCACAAACCAATTGCAACTTCTTCTTTTTTCTCTCATTTTCGGCAATGGAATTGCCACAAATCAATTGTACTTTTTTCCCTCTCATTTTTGGCAATGGCACCCTATTTCGGCAATGTCATTACCACAAATCCATTCCATTGTTTTTGAAAAAAAATGATATGTGCACACAATTTTTACAACAAATTCTAAATGACAAGTTGTTATTAGTTGTTATTGTTGGATTAAAAAAGTAATCTCAATGTTAAATTTAAATTTGAACTAATCACATATGATTTACTGTGAAAATGTTGTAAAAATATTGTGTACGTAACACTTTTTTTATTTTAATTCCTCCCAAATTTTGGCAACCGCTTTTTTTTTTTTTCCCTCCCATTTTCGGCAATGGCATTGCCACAATTGCCAAAAAAAAATTTCCCCCTATTTCGGCAATGCCATTGCCACAAACCCATTGAAACAAATTTTTTTTTTCCTCCCATTTTCGGTAATGGCATTGCCACAATGGGGAAAAAAATTTTCCCCATTATTTTGGCAATGCCATTGCCACAAACCCATTGAAACAATTTTTTTTTCCTCCCATTTTCGGCAATGGCATTGCCACAATTGCCAAAAAAAAATTTCCCCCCCTATTTCGGCAATGCCATTGCCACAAACCCATTGAAACATTTTTTTTTTTCCCTCCCATTTTCGGCAAGCCACAATTGCCACAAAATTTTCGGCAAACCCATTACACATTTTTTTTTTTTAACAAATGATAAGTGCACACAATTTTTACAACAAATTCTAAGTATCAGGTTGTTACTTATTGTTATTGTTTGATTAAAATAGTAATCTCAATGTTAAATTTAAATTTGAACTAATAATAACTAGTTACCTGTGATTTATTGTGAAAATGTTATAAAAATATTGTGTACGTAGCACTATGTATTTTTTTTAATTCCTCCCCAGATTTTGGCATTCTTTTTTTTCCTCCCATTTTCGGCAATACTATTGCCACAATTACTTTCTTTTGGGCACTCACACTCCGAGCACTTCTCACACATTCGGGCAGGAAATTTGGGCAGTACAAATTATGGCAATGCCATTGCCGTAATTCAACCCTTTCTCTCTCCAGACTTTTTCTCCTTCTCTCTCATACTTTTGTTGGAATTTCGGCAACACTGTTGCCGAAATTCAATCTCTCTTCTCAATTCCCTAAATAAGTTATAACAGTGCCTATAACGCAAATAAGTTTCAAATTTAGCAATATTTAGTTAAAAGACTCATATTTTGATGTGATTCTTGTGAAAGTATTGCGAAAAATATTGTGGATATAACATTTTTCATTGAAAAATATAATTGTTGGGAATGAATATAAGAAGAATAAATGATGATAAAAAAAGAATAAAGAATAAATGAAGAAATAATATTTAAATGAGATGTAAATGCTTTTAGAAATAGCACGTTGACTAGCTATATTCATCATTTGCCCACCACTTTGGTAGTACCCTAATTTTATTTTATTTTTTATAAAATAACTGTGTTAATACATAAAACTGGCTGTCATTCCTCCACAAACGATCCATCGTTTGTCGTTGTCATTTTGTCTATTAGTTTTGGCTCTTTTTCTTTAAAATCATGGACAGCAAGCACCCAACTCTCTCTCAATATTCACGAACACCGTGGTCTATTCTCTACTTTCAGTTGCTTGATTCCTATTCCTTTCTACTATGATCTTTTCTTTGCTCAATCTACATGTGAGAGACGTACAGTACTTCAGTTTTCAATCGAGGTGATGGTTAATATTATCCACAAGAAACTATGCTACCTTTGAACCACATAATCTCTCAGAATAAACCAATATGCTTATCAGCTTATGTAAGCTCTTGCATCACCAGTAAGGCGCCAATGGGGTGTCTCTCTAGTTTAAATCTCACTATTATGTACAAGAAAGAGAAGCTTATATAGTAAATAACTGTATTTCAGTCTCTTTATTCGTCTACCCCTAGTTGCTTCCCATGGCTTCTCAATCCCAGCCACTTCACTTTATCTTGTGCCCTCTCATGGCCCAAGGTCACATGATTCCTATGATAGACATTGCCAAATTGTTGGCACAAAGAGGTGTATCTGTCACTGTAATCACCACAACACATAACGCAGCCCGTTTTGAAACAAGTTTAGCTCGTGCTGTTGAATCTGGGCTCCAAATCCAAGTAATCCCGCTTCAATTTCCATGTGAAGAGGCAGGAATACCAGAAGGGTGTGACAATCTTGACAAGCTACCTTCACTAGAATTGGGCACAAAGTTTTTCGGGTCAACTAGCATGCTACAACAGCCAGTGGAAGAGTTAGTTGAGAAGCTGGCACCTCGACCAAGCTGCATAATCTCAGACATGACCTTGGCGTGGACAGCTGATATTGCTCTCAAGTTTCACATTCCAAGGATTTCTTTCGTCGGAGTAAGTTGCTTCTCTCTCTTGTGCTGGCACAACTTAAGAGTTCACAAGGTTCTCGAGAGGATATCCTCCGAGTCAGAATACATGGTCGTTCCTGGCTTGCCTGACCATGTTGAATTTACTAAATCCCAATTATCTTTTTCCAGAGATTCAAGAATGGAAGAACTTTGTGAGCAAATGGTAGCAACTGACTTAGCATCATATGGGATCATTGTAAATTCCTTTGAGGAGTTGGAGCCAGCATATGTCAAACAATATAAGAAAGCAAGAGAAGATAAAGTCTGGTGTATCGGCCCTGTTTCGCTTTGCAATAAGGGCCACTTAGATAAGGCTGAGAGAGGTAACAAGGCCTCCATTGAAGAGCATCAATGCATGAAGTGGCTTGATTCTCAGGAACCCTGCTCCGTAGTCTATGTGTGCCTTGGAAGCCTGTGTAATCTAATACCTTCCCAGTTGGTAGAGCTAGGATTGGGGTTAGAAGCATCAAACAGACCATTCATTTGGGTTATAAAGGGAGAAAATAAGTCAGAAGAGTTGGAAAAGTGGATTTTAGAAGAGAGGTTTGAAGAAAGGATCAAAGGAAGGGGCCTTCTGATTTGGGGATGGGCTCCACAGTTGCTCATATTATCACATTTTTCAATTGGAGGGTTCTTAACGCATTGCGGTTGGAATTCAACCATAGAAGCAGTATGTGCTGGGGTGCCAATGCTTACTTGGCCTCTATTTGGGGACCAGTTTTGCAATGAGAAATTAGTAGTACATATACTAAAAATTGCTGTGAGTGCTGGGGTGAAGGAACCTGTACAGTGGGGTGAGGAAGAGAAGATTGGGGTGTTGGTGAAGAAAGAAGATGTCAAGGGGGCGATAGATAGGCTAATGGCTGCAGGAGAGGAAAGAGAAGAGAGGAGGAAACGAGCTAGAGAGCTTGGCGAGATGGCAAAAAGTTCTGTTGAAGATGGGGGATCTTCTCAACTGAACTTGACATTGCTAATTCAAGATATTTGCAACAATGGTGAATCAGCCTAACACACTTATATGAGTCACTGAGTTTTTTTTTTTTTTTTCCTCATATCAAAGTGCATAAGTTTTTATTCTATTGTTGTTTTTACATCATAGCTAGTACTTATCCTTTTATTTTTTAGTTTTTTGGTTTTTGGTTGTGTAGCTAGTATCCAAGATATGAAAGAAGATTCATTAAGCATGCATTTACAGTGTAATAATCTTTCACTTTACATTGTTTCATCAACATATATAGCGTCATAGTACTATACACATATCATTTATATAATATTTAAAAGCTTAAGTGTAATATTTATTATCACTACGATCTTATTGAGCAATATTAGTGCAGGATTTTAGTTCATTCGGTCAGCTTGGTCCATTTAATCCATTTCGGTCTGATTCTATTGAGCAATATCAGTGTAGCATTTCAATTTATTCAGTCAGCTCAGTCTATTTGATCCATTTAGGTCTGTTAAGTCCATTGGGTCCACTTCAGTCCATTCTCTCCCTCTGAGAGTAGAAGAAAGTACCTCTATAAATTATAAAGTCCTATCTATAAGATCAAATTTGTAAAGCTAAAATTGCATGCTTTTAAAGTCCTTAACAAAAGAATGTTATAATGTAGAAGGAATTTACTACTAAATAACTTGAACAATATTATCCAACAACAAAAAATACTTTAACAATATTGATACTTTGGGAGGAGAAGTTTGTGTAGAAAAAATAGTTACTTCATTGACAATTATGTCACATTCTATGAGCAATGCTAGTAAGTTCATGATAAAATTACATTTTTCTTATATAATATTAAAGTATTGTATTTTTTTTTTTCAAATATAAGTTATAGATTTACTTATATCTGCTTCCTTTTTTTAGGGGAATATCTGCCTCCTTTTTATGTCATTCAAGACGAATAGAGGATGGTCCATTTATAAGGAACATTAAAAACAAATTCCAATTATAAATTACATTATTTAAAAAATATTTCACCTTATATAATAATTGAATGTAAAATGCATTATGTTTCCTTGTGGGGAAAAACATCTTACAAAATTTAAAACACTTTCCAATAACAAATATAGATAGCTTAATTTAGAAAATCTAATATATTATATAAACTATACTTTATTAGAAAATAATTGCTTCATTTTAAGAAGTATTTGATACTAACACTTATAAGTCTCATTTACTATTTTTCATTTTTCACTTAACAAAAAAAATTTGTTAAATTTTTCCACACATCGAGTGACTCTGTGACTATTTAATGTGAACTTCATTGATTTCTTTTTCCTTGTTAGGTGAAGATAAAAAGGGAATCGAATCTTTTATCCTTATGATCATGACCATAATATGGGTTTGAAGTGCCACTTTTTTTTTTTTTATAAGTAAGATGATATATTACTAAAAAGGCAAAGACAACAATGGGGGAACTGATCCATCAGCTTCCTTACAAAAGACCCATGGAGGGATGGAAGAGATGGATCGGGGTCCCCAAGTTGGAGAGATACATGCCCAACGGGCTAAATGATGAGCAAGCTCATTACATGAATGATAACAAAAAGAGAATTTTGCAACAGAAAAGTAAGGAAAAAGGTTGCTGATGTCTGAGATAATGAAAGAGATTTCCCATGGAGGATCGAAAGATGAGCAAACTATAGAGTCAATGACAACTTTGGCATCACCTTCAAAAATCACAAACTTGTAACCAAGATTTATTGTTGTGGACATGGCAAGGAGGGCAGCTTTGGCTTCGCCCCAAACCGGGGATTGAGAAGGTTCCTTTGCTGTACAAACTGAGATAATCATACCATTAGGATCACGACCAACAACAGAGATGAATGTCGCATTTGGTCGAGTGACAGCGTCAAAATTGAATTTGATCCAACCAGTTGGTGGGGGGCGCCATTGAGAGGCAATGGAAGGGGATATGGACAGCCATGCTTCAGAATGGGATCTGAAGGATCTGTTGATGTCAATAGTAAGCCGATTAGGAGGGTTGGACAGGTCTTCAAAAATAAGTTTGTTTCTGCTCCACCAAATGCAGTCACACGTTATTGCAGCTAATAGGGAGAAAGATGGGCCAACTGATGGGCAGAGACCAAGGAGACATACAGGATTAAGGATGGACTTAACCCATTCAGATGCTGACTTTGGTGGGATGGAAGATAGATTGATGGGGATACTTGTGTGCCTCCATACAATAATGGTAAAAGGGCACTCAAACAAAGCATGAACCACCGATTCTTGAGGATGATGACACCGGGAACAGGATGAATCCAACCCAGCAATTCTTCGAGCAAGGAATTCTCTAGTAAGGAGAACATCCCACGCAATTTTCTAAATGTGGTATTTGAGTCGTTCATTGAACTTCATGGACCATAATTTCTTCCATTCAACAGCGGTAAAGGGACCAAAATTTGTGAATTTGGCATTTTGGTCAGCAAGGTAAGTCGACTTGACAAAAACTTTCCCACTTGGACATTTTGCCCAAATAATGGAATCTGCAACTAGAGTGAAGGGAATGTGGATTTGTTGAATAGAAGAGGTTGTATCATGGTTAAAGAGGTTGTGGAGAAGAGCTTCGTTCCACTGTCTAGTTTTAGGAACAATTAGATCAGAAACCAATTGTTGGTCTGGCAGCAAGGTTATGGGGTTTGGGGTGAAGGATGGAATTGAGGGAATCCATGGGTCATGCCAAATGTTCACAAAATAACTAGATCCAATAAGGTAGCAATAGCCTTTTTTTTTTTATCAAAGGGATGCTTTTGTGAATGCCTTTCCAAATGTAGGATGAGTTTTGTTGGAGGGTAGAGGTTAGGAAGGAATGACCACGAAGGTATTTGGATTGGAGAAGGTTGGCCTAAGGTTTATTTGCACTAGAAGCAATAATCCACCCAAGTTTGAATATTAGAGCATTGTTGATGTCATGAGCATGACGAAAGCCCAAACCCCTAGTAGATTTTGGTTTGCATAAAGAATCCCATGCTTTTGCTGCAAATAGACTTTGGAAGCTTAAAAGATGACATCCAGTAAGACGGTATTGAGGATAGCACAGACTTTATAAGAGTTGCTTTGGCGGCTTGAGATAAAATCTTTGCTTTCCAACCAGAAATCCTGTTGTTGATCTTTTCCAAAATGATGTTGAACTGAGCTTGGTGACCTCTTTGGATATGAGTGGGAAGCCCAAGGTAGAAATTCTTGGAAGTTGGTTGGTTCAAACCAATCAGGTTGCACAGAGAGATTTTGGATGATGGAGGAACATTTCGACTAAAAGTTATTGTCGATTTCCTCTTGTTGATGGAAAGCCTAGACCAAGTTTGAAATTGAGATAAGCAAGATTGGACAGCCGCAAGGTCGTCAAAATACCACAAGATCATCAACAAACATAAGATGCGAAATTGGGGGGCAGTTTCTTGCAATCTTGATGCCTTGGAGAGAACCTTCAGCGTCTTTCTGAAGAAATAATCTAGACAAAACATCAGTAACCAAAATAAAGAGAAAAGGAGAGATGGAATCACCTTGACGAATGCCACAGTTAGAGGTGAAAAGACCTACTGGAGATCCACTTATTAATATGGAGAATGATGGTGTAGAGATGCATTGACTAATCATTTGAATCCATTTGTCTGAGAAACCAAAATGCTTGAAGATTGAGAGCAAAAAAGGCCATTTGACCTTGTCGAAAGCTTTTTCCAAGTCAAGGTTTAGGGCTACCATTCCAGAAGTGCCTGTGCGTTTTTGGTGAAGGGTGTGGAAAATTTCATGAATGATGATTGAGTTATCTTGGATGTTTCTACCAAGGACAGAGGCAGCTTGCCATGGTGTGATGAGTTTAAGGAGGATAATTTTTGGGCGATGGGCTAAGGTTTTGGAGATTATTTTGTAAGAAAAATTGCAAAGGCTTATTGGGTAGAAATTATGAACAGTGGATGGGTTAGGGGACTTGGAGATGAGAGTGATGAAGGTGTGGTTCATTTCTTTTAACATGAGACCACTGGCAAAAAAAAATTGAACCATGGCTATGACTTCTTTGCCAACAGTACCCCAATAGGATTTGTAAAAAATGGTAGACATACCATCAGGACCAGGGGATTTGGAAGATACAAAGCTGAAAACAACAAATTTTATTTCATCATCAGAAGGGATGGCACATAACGCTTCGTTTTCTTCAGATGATATAGAGTAAGGAATGATATCCGAGAGATCGATATGATGGCTTGGATGGGAATGTTGGGAGGTGAAAAGATTTTTGTAGTAATTGATGAAACAATCACTAACGAGATGGCATCCTGACAGCCAAGTACCATCTTCATCTTTTATAAAATCAATTGCATTCTTCCTTCTTCGGATAATGGTGGATAGATGGAAGAATCTGGTATTGAGGTTAGCAGAGGTCAGCCATTGATTTCTTGATTTTTGGCGCCAATGCATATCTTCACAAATCATGCATTCATTGAGCTCACACAAAAGAGAGTTTTCTGAGGAAAAGTTGGAAGCAGAGGGAGGAAGGTCTTGGATTGTGTTTATTTGATCAGTGAAGGTCTTGATTTTAGAGTGGATGTTGCCAAAGACATCTCTATTCCATTTTTTCAAACAGGATTTGGATTCTTTTATTTTTTGGGAAAGGCAAAAAGCTGGAGTGTTAATGAACTGTTTCGACCAGGCGGATTTGACAACGACAAAGCTGGAAGGATCACGGGTCCACATTGATTCAAAACAGAGGCGTTTAGGTGTGTTTCGGGCAGTTTGAAGTGCCACTTGAAAAGAGATTATATACATATATACATACATACATACATACATATATATATATATATATATATATATAAAGTCAATTCAGAAAATAAAATGTCACTTATGTTAATATTTTTAATGCTACAAGTTAGATTTTTAGTGTTGACCCTCCAATAAAAATTTCCATATAACTTGGATTTTATTTGCATTTTATTACTGAGTATTGAAGGCTATAGTTGAAACTGAAATGACTGCTGATAAGCTATTTTGGTCATGAGAAATTTAGGCCCTGTTTGGATTAGGGGCATTTTGAGTCATATGACTGGAAACTCATAACTGAGTTATCAAAAAACGTGGGACCCACACAATTTTGAGTGTTTGGCTTGATTTCCTAATCTTATTTTCATCACTTAAACTCAGTTTGGTTTGAGTGAGAGTGATGAAAACCGGAAACACCAAATTGGTGTTTTCAGTTTTTGAGTTACATAACTCAGTGGCAAGATTGTAAAATTCTTGACCTCGTGGAGCCCACAGCTTTTGTGTTGTCAACTCCACCGGCTTCGTCTTTTCTTTTTCTTTTTTTCTTTTCTCTACTTCTTTCTTCACTCCACCACCAACCCTTTTTTTGTCTTCTTCTTCTTCATTCTTTCTTTTTCTTTTTTTATTTCTTCTTCTATTGAGTTCCACCAGCTTCCTTGCTTTTTTTCTTCTTTTTTTTTTTTTTCTTTTTTTTGCTTTTTCTCTACTTCTTCTTTCTTTCTTCTTCATACCCACTCCACCACCAACAACATTTTTTTCTTCTTCTTCTTCATCATATCCACTCCACCACCAACGGTTTTTTTTTCTTTTTTTCTCCTCTTCTTCCTAGTTGTCTTTCTTTCTTTTCTTCTTTTTCTTTCTTTCTTTCTTCTTCAGACCCACTCACCATGTTCATCCACGCATAAATATATACCCAGAAACAAAAATCCACTCCTTATTTTCATGATTTTGGTATTCGATCTAAGGATTCCTAGGTTTATTTGGGTTTTCTGTGTTTGTGGGTTTGAGTTGGCAATTTTGGATCACTAATCTGAAGATTTTGTGTTGGTGTGTTTGGGTTTTCTGTGTTTGTAGTTGTGGTTTGAAGCTTGGGCTATGATGGAGGTGGGTTTGTGTGGTTGGTGGTGGTATTGATGATTGGAAATTTTTTCTTTTTGTGGCTATAGCTGATGGTTGGATTTTCTTTTGGTTGAGATTTTTTTTTTCATTTTGTGGTCGTTGGTGGTGTTGACAGTGGTGGGTTTTGAGTTGAGTTTGCCATTGTATATGTGGTTTTCAATCTGTGGGTAAGAGGAAAAAAAAAAAAAAAAAACCTGAAATTTGGAATAGGGAAGAGGGAAAATATGTGCTATGAGTAAGGGAAAAAATTCATGGAGAAACGGCGCCGGAAGTGGGAGGGAACCAGTCTCTTGCTGGGTTATGTGAAATGGGTTTTGTGGGGTACAGAGGCCTGAAATCAGTTGTTGGGTTTTGTGATGGGAAGGAAGAGCAATAAAATGAAGAGAGAGAATGTCACACGCGGGTACCCATATGGCCATTCTGTGTAGTGTCAGTTGTGGGGTTCACCATTTTGGGGAAAAGTTGTAGAGATATGTAACTGAGAACTGAGTCCAAACATGTGTTTTTCCATTTTTGAGTGAATGTGAGGTTTGAGAATTGAGTTATGGGTTTTGAAAACTGAGATATGAAAATTCAGTTAGCTCTAAACTAAACGGGCCCTTAATCTCAATCGAGCAAAGCATATTTTTAGTCATGCGAGATTCATACCGAAACTATCCCTTGATTGTTGTTAGACACGTGGTCAACTAAGATCCAATTACGGAAAATTTTCAAATTTACTTTAAAGAGGCTGTTGTATGCCAAACTCTAGCCCAAACTCTACTTCTATTTTAACCCTATATTAACCCTAATCAACCCTAAATCCCCCTTGACTCAATCCTTGAGAGGGAGGATACTTAAAGCAAAGCTTAAAGCAATTGAATTATGAAAGAAATGAAGAACAGAGAGTGAAAGAAGAGGGAAAACTCAAAGGAAAAGAGATGTAAGAAAGACTATATATAGATCTTACAAAATTACTAACTTATTACATTGATCTATAACTAATTACAAGATTCTATTATATACATGTTTACAATAAGAGCACTAGCATTGGAAAGAATATACACCCCCTAGTTGTTATTTTAGCAACTAAACAAGAGAAAAAATCCCACATCCGAAGGTGGGAATGTAAATTGTTTTATTTGGCCTTTCTCTCTCTTCAAGCACAATGCTCAAGACTTCAACCTTTCCTCTCTCCCATCTTAGCTCTGTGTCTGTTAGTTCAAAGGCTTGAGGGCTGCGACGACGGCAAATGCAGGGGACGGCAATGGAAAAATCAGGGGACAACAAAGGCGGTGGCAACGTCGGCTTGAAGACTGGGTTTTGGTTTTTCGTTGTCGTTGATTGTAGGTGGTGGGCTTTGCTCACCATGGGTTGTTTTCCGTGGGTGTTGGGCTTTGCTTACCGGTAGATGCTAGGTGTTTGGGTGGCTTTGGATGTTGGTTTGGTGGGTCTTTGGGTGTTTTTTTGGTGGTTGTTTTGATGTTTGGGGCAGTGCGTCTTTAAATTGGTTTGGATCGATACGTGTTTGGCCAAATCGACCTTGGGTGGGTGGGTGTTGATTGGTTTGGTTATCTTGGATTTCGGGTTGGGTTGCCGGTGGGCGTGGGGCGGCGGGTGGCGACTTCAAAATGTGTTTAGTATTTTTTTTTTTTTTTTTTGCTAGTTATGATGGTGGGTGTGTTGGTTGCCGGTTGGTTTTGGTTTTGGTGTGGTGGTTGGTTATATTTGTGGTTGTGGGTGAAGAGAAAAAGAGAATAGGAGAAAAGAGAAATATGAGTATTATTATTATTATTATTTTATTAGGTAGTTTATAGAGGATTTAGAAAGTTAATTATGACTTTAAAAAATGTCAAAAATACTCTTAATCTAATTAAATAATTTTTATTCTTAAAAAATAAAAAATAGAGTTAAAATTGTAATTCAACAAAATTCAAAAAAAAAAAAAACTACCAAATAAGCTTTTTTTTTCCCTAAAAATTAGCACACTCTTTATTTGATTATATCTCAGGCACGTTTAATACATTTTTTTCCCTAAAAACTAGCACACACTAAACCTTGCAATTTATTTATTTTCAAATGCTAAATTTTAATATCTTAAAAATTCATTCATGTGTAACCTCACTAATAATAAATAAATTCAAATTGAAAATTACATTAAACTCAAAACAATAATAAAAAAGAGCCTCATCACACATGCAAAGCATGTGTAATGAGGTTAGTATTATTTTATTGGGTTATATGTAAATTTAAAAACTGAGATGTAAGGTAAATTGTAAAATGAGTTGGTAAAATAGATAAAGTGGTGTTTGAAAATGCAAAATAGGTTTACTTTGCATCTCCAGATACTAGTGCTCTAAGTATAACTGAAATCAATTACCGTACACTAACAAACAACTCAAGAACCGGATCCAATAGAGTGATAGCACATGGCCTCATTAGTATAATAGTAATAGGACAAAGTTTAGCTACAAAATTAGTTGTAACTTAAGGTTACAAACTCACTCAATAAAATAAATACTACAACATATTTTGAAAATCTAACCGTTGAATTGCATGTTCTTTACGCCCTTAATACACATGTTAAATTTTGTGTCAATCAGATATCATTTACTATATGATCTATAAACTTATATTTTGTACATAATTTTAAATTACAAAAACTTGCAATTTAAAAAATTTATTGATGACATAACTATTGATTTTTAATAATATCTCATTATAAGAACGGTGCCGTTTGATACGACATTGTTTGATTTGTGACACACGTGCAAAGACTTATTTGCAACAACAACAACATCGTTTGAGGTGTCATGTTTAACAGATACATGTGTAAAATGTACTATGCATGATATAATTATCGGTGCCACTCAACCTTTATAGTTTATACTATACATACTGATGAAGCGTGAATTCGTCAGTCAATGTACGTAGACAAAAATGATCTCCTACTCCCTGCAGGTATGTATCCTTGAGCGTGGTCACCGGTGTGGTGCCTGCCACAGCGTCTTCGATACCAAAGTCAGTATCGGAAGTTGTTTAAGAATGAGCAATATAATGCACCAAAATCAAAGAAATCTCACAATATCTATCTCAAGGTGTTCATACCTTCTTCTTGGCCATGTGGGGGCTTTATATATGTTGCTGTAGCCTCTAGCCATTGGGCAATTATGGTGGTTCTTAATGACCCTCTGGGTAACGGTTTCTGGCCTCATCATGTTGCTTTAATTTTATCCCAACGGTCTGTACAACTGGTTTCGTAACCGTCTAGGGTGTTTATTGGCGGCATTGAATGAGATGGTTAACCTCGTCAGTGGAGTACTCGTCAGTGCGGGCCTATCTCGTCGGCCCAGTTTATCTCGTCCATGCTTGATTTTGTCAGTCCCATCAGTTGCCCCCGGATTCCTTGGTCGTCATGACATGTCATGTCGACCAGGGAAGGTGAAAAGTTTCTGAGTTGTAAGTGGTTGGGTTTTTGAGCCGTATTAAATGCGTTACGGCGTTGCCTTTTGGGTGGTGGCCTACGTGGCGCACTTTGATTGGATGAGTAAATGCCCCCTATGATGGGTTTTATTGATCTTCCCGCTGGTTTTTTAGCTTCCCAACCTTTGGTTTCAAACTTCCCTTCTTCTCCCTTTTCCCCTCTTACTTTTCCAAAAGATCCTTCAATCATTGCTCTGACCATCTTCTTCTCCACCCTTTCTTTTTGCAATTTTTTCTTCCGACTGGTGTGTAGTGCAACGGTTTTTCTTGTTCAAGGTACGTTCTTCCTTCTACTTCTTTTCTTTCTGCCTATACGCATTGTAGCAAATTTCTGATTTTCCATTTCTTCTTTCCTTGTCGTTTTTCTTTCTTTTTTGTTTGGCTTCTTTTTGACTTTGGGGTAAATAGATTTGCATTTTCTAGTTTCTCATGACCAGTAGTTCTGAGGTCAAATTAGACTGCCCTTCGATTTCATTTTTTTTTGCTCGATTAGGAGGGTCGTTAGGGAATTTTCCCTACCTTGAAAATTTTGTTTACGAGGGTAGTAGTTTGGCTGTGGCATTGGCTGATTTATTGCCTTTACTGCGTCAATCAATCGATTGGTTTGAAAATTTAGTGAAGGAGGGTAGGACGATGTCTGAAATGAGGTCCAGTGAGCTCGAGACTGGGTTATCGTCTAGCGGTAACCCAGTGGAGGAGGATACAGCCCTTTCTAATCCCCGAGAGGTTAGGGCTTTTTATGCTCTGGAGGAGGGGTGTGGGTTGGACGCGGATACATTGGGTAGGTTTAAGGATAGATTTCAATTCCCAGATCGGGTTAAGGTTCGTTTGCTCGGTGAGGGGGATCGGGCTTGTCACTTCTTTCCCAGGGAGGTATGCTTCTATGAATCTGCCTTCGTCTGTGGATTGAGGTTCCCGGTCCATCCTTTCCTTATGGAGCTTCTGGACCGTTTTGGTATCGCTCTCGGGCAGCTCATGCCCAACTCGTGGAGGATCCTGGTGAGCTGAATGGGGATTTGGCTGGCTGCCAATGATGGGGACATGCTCAAGGTTGACGAGCTTATTTACCTTTATCGTCTGAAAGCATCTAAAGAGCTTGGATACTACAAACTGGTGCCCTGGGAGAGGAGAACTAGGATCGTCAAGGGTTTACCGTCCTCTTTCAGGTACTGGAAGTCGAGGTTCTTCTTTGTGTCTGGGGACGATTTTGAGACACCCTCGAGCGAGTTTTGGGGTGATCTCCCAAGGTTATGTCGTCGGTGGGAAACCCCGACTTTAGGTGCGTCAATATTTCCTCTTTGTCTCTTGGATTCTGTTGTGCTTACAATTATGGCTGCTAAATTTTTTTTTTTTTTTTTTTTTAGTCAAGAGACGACCAAAGCTTAAGAGCAGGTACAGAGAGAGGGTGCAGAAGGCAATTGAGTACGCGCAAACGATCGAGAGTTGGGACGACCTCGTTGATCCCAGGACTCTTGCGTTTTACTACCTCGGGCCAGAACCTTCTGCCCTCATCTTGCGAAACCTTGATATAGAAGGAAAGAAAAGTAAGTTCCAGCTTCGTCATTATTGGCCTTCCTCCCCTCACTTTCTTGTGTTTTTATTCGGGACTAATGTTTTTCTTTTGATAGAGATGACGTCCAAGTTTAATAAAGATATGTACGCGAAGATGAGGGCAAAGAAGGACGAGCCCTTGTCGAACATAGGGAAAAAGACCGTGCGTGTAACAGGGAGGGGTCCTTCTGCCACCCCGCCGGCCTCCGTCACTCCCCTTGTCTCCGGTACTGAGACGACGAGGACCGCTTCTCCGTCTACTTCGGTGGAGGAGCTCCCTACACCCATCTCTAAGAGGCCGCGCCTAACGGAGAAGGAGAAGGAGAAAGGGGATTCTCGTCATTCTACACTCTGGGGGGATGAGAGGTTGGCAGTTGAAAAGGCCCACAGCATCGTGACGACTGATGACTTGAGGGCTCTTTCTGGGGTTCCATTCAATACCGTCGCTGGTGGTCATGTCCACAAGCTTGTGCAGGTAAATTGTTCTTACTTCTTTCATGTACAACTCCCTCTTCTTCTTCTTTTACTGACGATTTGGTGCTTCATTTTAGGCATTGAGAGAGAGCTTGCATATTGCTTCTGAGTACCTTACTCAAGAGGCCAAGCTGGCATCTCTTTCGTCAAAGGTGCAAGCCTTGGAGGGTGAAAACTTAAAGCTGAAGAAGAACCTCATCGATTCAATGGACGAATCTAATACTCTGAAGGAGAAGGTCAAGGTACTGGGTGACAACCTTAGGGTTGAGCGCCAGCTGAACCTGGAGAAGGACGAGCAGCTTCAAAGTGCTAAGGAATTGTTGAAGACAATCGCGGCCAAGTCTGTTAAGGCTTTTCAAACCACTGACGAGTACAATACTGTGCTCTTCAGTTGGTACTTTAAAGGCTTTGAGCTTCTTCGAAGGTACATGGTCAAGCATCCAACTGGCGTCGACATTGAAAATTTGGAGTTGGAAGAAGTGGACAAGGAGATGGGCGCCGACGAAGCTGCTCAGTCCGTGGTTCCTACTGGTGACGCCCCAGAGAATGCTCCCGTTGATGATGTTGCGGCTGTTGACGCCCCCCAGCCTCGGAAGCCTGAACCTGGCACTTATGTTTTAACAAAATATATTTTTTTTGTCTGTTGATCATTGCCCGTCGTGGCTTTTTTGTAAATCATACTTTGAAACATTTTTTTTTTTTTGTGAGAACAATGTTTTAACCCAGTGTTTATGGGTTTGTAAAAACAATGGTAATTTGTTTGCATGCTCTTGGTTCTAATTTACTTCTTGCACTTACCTGTGTCTGTAATTTGCATGCTTTTAAATGCGTATGTGATGTGCCTGGTGAAGCTCTTGTATCTATTTCCTGTTTCTGTGAGATACATCCTTTCTGGAATACATTCGTATATCCGCCACGGCGGAATTTTTCTACTTAGCCCATTTTGACTCTTTATGACTTGCACCTTTTTTTTTTCAAGGATCTTGTCATCGTCAATAGCCTACGTCCGTCAGAGCAGAATCTTGCTGCCTGGCCCTTTTTGACCCTTTATGACTTACACATTTTTTCTTCAAGGATCTTGTCATCGTCAGTAGCCTACATCCGTCAGAGCGGAATCTTGCTACTTGGCCCTTTTTGACCTTTATGACTTACACCTTTTTTTTTTTCAAGGATCTTGTCATCGTCAGTAGCCTACATCCGTCAGAGCGGAATCTTGCTACTTGGCCCTTTTTGACCTTTATGACTTACACCTTTTCAAGGATCTTGTCATCGTCAGTAGCCTACATCCGTCAGAGCGGAATCTTGCTACCTGGCCCTTTTTGACCTTTATGACTTACACCTTTTCAAGGATCTTGTCATTGTCAGTAGCCTACATCCGTCAAAGCGGAATCCTGCTACTTGGCTCTTTTGACCTTTATGACTTACACCTTTTTTTCAAGGATCTTGTCATCGTCAGTAGCCTACATCCGTCAGAGCGGAATCTTGCTACTGGGCCCTTTTTGACCCTTTATGACTTGTGATCGGATATGCCTGCTTGTAGAGAAACATTAGCTGAATAACTTATTTATTAGTTTCAACAACGAATAATGAATACATTTCACAATTGTGTTTATTGATGGTATTTCTTCAAGTGTTCGATATTCCATTGCCTGGGGAGTCTTTGTCCGTCTAGGGTCTCCAGGTGATAGCTGCCCTTCCTGGAGTAATGAATGACCCGGTAGGGTCCTTCCTATGTGGGGCCGAGTTTCCCTTGAGAAGGATCCCTGGTAGCTGGGGTTACTTTGCGAAGGACGAGGTCCCCAATATCAAGTTGTCTGAGCTTTACTCTCTTGTTGTAGTAGTCAGTCATCTTCTGTTGATATTCCATCATTCTGCTATAGGCTTTATCTCTTACTTCGTCAAGAAAGTCCAGGTTGAGTCGCAAATGGTCGTCATTAACTTCTTCATTGAATGCCTCTCGCCTGATGCTGGTTATTCCTACTTCGACCGGGATCACTGCTTCTGTGCCGTAGGTGAGTCTGAAGGGGGTCTCTCCTGTTGGCGTTCTTGCTGTTGTCCTGTAAGCCCACAGGATATTGGGCAATTCTTCTGGCCAGGCTCCCTTCGCATCGTCCAGTTTCGTTTTGATAATCTTAAGCAACGTCCGATTCGTCACCTCCGTTTGTCCGTTCGCTTGTGGATGACCTGGGGACGAGAAATGATTCTTGATGCCTAGGCCTGAGCAAAATTCCCTGAAACCTTGATTGTCGAATTGTCGTCCATTGTCTGATATGATCGTCTTTAGAATCCCGAACCTGCAAATGATGTTCTTCCATACAAAGCTCTGGATTCTGGCTTCGGTTATGGTTGTCAGTGCCTCTACTTCAACCCATTTTGTAAAGTAGTCAATAGCAACTAGTAAAAATTTTACCTGTCCTTTGCCCTGGGGTAGTGGGCCGACGATGTCGATTGCCCATTATGCAAATGGCCATGGGGATGCAATCGTCGTCAGTTTTTCTGCTGGAAGTCGCTGAACATTTCCGAACCGTTGGCACTTGTCACATCTCTTGACGAACTCTGTCGCGTCTACCTGCATAGTTGGCTAGAAGTAGCCTGTACGAATTATCTTACCTGCCAGGGATCTAGGACCAGCATGATCCCCACAAACTCCTTCGTGGATTTCTTCCAGGATGTACCTTGCTTCTTTCTCGTCAACACACTTTAGGTAAGGCATGGAGAAGCCTCTTTTGTATAGGGCGTCATTGAGGATCATGAATCTGGCTGCTCTCTTTTTGATTTTCCTAGCTTCTTCTATGTTCTGTGGGAAGTGCCCATCCTGAAGGAAGGATACAATGGGTGTCATCCAGCTGTTTGTACTCTGGATTGCGAATGTTGGAACTTCTTCAATGCTGGGGTTCTTCTGGACTTCCATCATCAGGCCTTCTTCCAATGCCCCTTCATCTGACGAGGCTATCTTTGAGACTTCATTTGCCATCACATTCTAGCTTCTGGGAATCTATACGAACTCCACTTTTTCGAACTCTTAAGCCAGATTCTTCGTTAGTCTGAGGTACCTCTGCATTCTTTCTTCTTTTGCTTCGTATTCTCCCCTGGCTTGTCCAATTACAAGCTTTGAATCGCTCTAGATCAACAGATTCTTAACTCCAAACTCTCTTCCGAGCCTCAATCCCGTCAGAATCCCTTCATACTCGGCCTCGTTATTGGTCGCTGGGAATTTCAACTGAACTCCATATTTTAGCTTTTCTCCATCGGGGGTGATCATGACTACCCCTACTCCCCCTCTCTTATGGGCTAACGAGCCGTCAGTCTGTACTGTCCATTGCTTGTGTTTGACAATGAAGTCGTCTTCATCCGGGAGGGTGAATTCCGCGATGAAGTCCGCTAAAGCTTGTGCTTTTATGGCCGTCCTGGGGTGGTATTCAATATCAAATTGACTGAGCTCAATCGCCCACTGGACCATTCTTCCCGCCTCCTCGGGCTTGCTCATGGACTTTTTGATTGGTTGGTCCGTCATTACCAGGATAGGATGTGCTTGGAAGTATTGCCTGAGTTTGCGTGAAGCTACTACCAGTGCAAACGCGATCTTCTCAATCTGGGGATACCTGGATTCAGCTCCTTGGAAGGCTTGGCTGACGTAATAGACTGGGAGTTGTTTCCTGTCCTCTTCTCGGATTAGGGCTCCACTGACGGCCGTATCTGACATTGCCAGGTATAAGTATAACTTCTCACCTTTCTTTGACGAGCTGAGAAGGGGAGGATTGCTTAGGTACCGTTTGAGTTCTTGGAAAGCATCCTCACACTCGTCAGTCCAGGCGAAAGTTTGTTTCAATGTCTTGAAGAATGGCAGGCATTTGTCCGTCGCTCTAGAGACGAACCTATTGAGGGCTGCAATCCGTCCTGTCAGCTTTTGGACTTCCTTGCCGGTCTTGGGCAAGGCCATGTTGATTATGGCTTGTACCTTCTCTGGATTCGCCTCGATTCCTCTCTGGGAAACCATGAATCCCAAGAATATGCCTGAAACTACACCAAAGACGCATTTACTGGGGTTTAGCCTCATATGATATTGCCTGAGGGTAGCAAAGGTCTCTTTGAGGTCATCCAGATGGGTGAGTTCCTCCCTGCTTTTGACGAGCATGTCATCCACATACACCTCCATGTTTCTGCCTATCTGCTTGCTAAACATTTTTTTTACCAATCTCTGATAAGTGGCTCCTGCATTCTTCAGTCCAAAGGGCATTACTTTATAGCAATAGAGCCCTTAACTGGTGATGAAGGCTGTTCTCTCCCGATCCTCTTCTGCCATTTTTATCTGGATGTACCCGGAGAAAGCGTCTATGAATGTCAGAAGTTTGTGTCCAGCTGTGGAATCTACCATCTGGTCTATTCTCGGAAGAGGGAAGCTGTCCTTTGGGCATGCCTTGTTTAGGTCTGTGAAGTCTACACACATTCTCCATTTCCCATTTACTTTCTTCACCAGGACGATGTTTGCAAGCCAGTCTGGATAATATACTTCGCGGATGAAGCTTGCATTCAAGAGCTTGTTAACTTCGTCAGTAACG